>JAVFBX010209301.1:0-22015 GCA_034783855.1 Mopalia kennerleyi
AAGTCTGTTTCTTTCATCCATTGGATCGACAGCCCGCAATATGAGCGAAAACCACTGAAGTACGACGTTACACCCTTCCCAAACAAACAAATGTAGGCATGAGACTATACGTCAACATGTAATGTCCAATATGTTAGGTGCAAGTTTCCATTACTATTTAACTTAAGTATGTATGAGTTTTGTAATTGAATGAATGGTCGGCAAATTCCAGGGGAATGGTAACCAACAGTTGGCCGTTAATATTTACCACTACTTACTCCCAGTGAAGGACTTCCAAAGCTGTGTCTTGATTTTATCAATTGCTCTCGATTTATTTCACGAGAAATACCAAAACCACAGCAGCCAAATTCCATAACCAGATTTTGTTCTTATTACCCAAAAAATGGTCACTTATCTTTGACACTTGGTATAAAGGTTTTGTTAGTGGGCTTATGACTTTTTTTGTTTGGTAATTCAGAATCGCCATCTAACTGAAATCTACTAGGCCAATATATCTGTAATAGTATATGCTAATGAGCAAATTTCAGCTACTCCCTTGGCCGGGGCGGGCTGTCCCCGACGATATTATTCTAAGACAGTGATTGCTCCCATTGGAAGTTAATTGATGAATGTTCAAAACCCAGCGACATACTGAACTGAAATTAGTACAAGCAAACTCGTACTTATTTGTATGATTGCTTCTTTTCGGCCCATAAATATAATCTATACCACCTGGTGATATCCTGATTTCGCCGTAACATTCAGCCCACCACGGGTCTATTTTGTTCACCATGTCAAAAACGAAACAAAGCAGCATAATTTCAAATATATTTAAATCTAACCCAACTTAGGAAAAACGGATCTAATGAATTCTGATGGTCCGGACTGAAAAACAGTTTCCGGTTTGATGCAACTGTTGCCATTAGCGTAGTTTCAAACATACTAAAATAGCGTACAGACGTCGATCAATATTATAGAGGCAGGGAGAAAGAAAGTATCTCGGTTATTGTACACGATAGCTTATACATTTTTTGAAATATAAGAAAACAGAATGAACTATATTTAAATCGATGAATGATTTAAGTGTCTTTTAGAAAGTGAATATTAACCGTATTTTTTGATGAAATTTGAGATCATATAGAAAAGACATACTCTCTAACTGAGTTATTTTTGTCCATTCCATTATGTCCCGCAATGCTTTCTTAGCCTTAGTTCACCTTAATTGTCATAGAGACCAGTACTGGGTCCGATTCCACAAAGCAGTTTTATACTTATGTCAAATTGTTAAACGCTCCTCACATTTCTCAGTTTTAAATCTTAAAATTAAATATTTTAGCATAACTATTATAACATACACATGTAAGTAAGTCACAATTACAGGTATTACTTGTAAATTAAGTTCAGTCAAGTGGCAAAAATGTCAAATTGAGTATTTTGACTTAAGGCAGAAAATGCTGTGTGGAAATGGTCCCTAAATGTATTGTGTCGTCCTGGTAATTAAGGCCTAGCTGGACACATTGGTCCATTTTCAGAACACCCGTTGTATTGAGTCTCTTATGTAGAAAAATATAACTCTGCATATAAAAAATATGTGTATATTTTTATAAAGCTGGAATACTCAGGATTACATATATGTGAATGTGGTGAAAATCCTATCAATATTGCTAAAAATATTGCAAAATTAGTAAATGTCAACAGAAAAATATAGACTGCATTTTTCATGGTTTATTTCTCGAAGACAATAACCATAAGAGTCAAATAAAAAATGAGGCACTGTTTTCTAGATCGCATTGTGCTCTTTACAATGGTACAAATTGGAAGGTTCTAACACAATAGTTTTCAGGAAATACAGTCTGCTTAAAAATGCCAGAAATAGGAAATTCAAGTTTCGCGACTTGAATATATGATCAAGGGAAAACTAAATTATAGACTGCAATTTAACTGTTTATAATTAGAATTTCGAATACATTAACATGTAGTTTGAATTCCTCACTTTTAATCCAAGCGATACAAAAATTTGGTTCATTTTGAGCACTAAGGGGTTCAGAAAGACCTTAAGATCAACTGAGACTAAGATGGTTGTATTGTAACACCACTACCCTGGATGTTATTAAGACACTTGTCTGTTGCTCAGGCATCGGTAACAATTGTGACTTGATGGCAATACGTTACGGTTCATTTTAGAGTGGTCTCAGTATTCGCCAAGACACAAGTATTGTCATGTACCTATATATTAAAATACAGTATTTTGAAAAACTCAGAATAAACTCCACGGATCGTCTTTAAATTTACTAACCACATTATATTTCGGCAATGAATATTTTCCCTAGACTTTTATATATAAGTAAATTTTCTTAAAAACAAAATAGTTGATAAAATTAAGACGAACGTTACTAAACTGTATTCATGAAACGCATTTCTGTCTAAGAGTTTTATTAGTTGTTTAGTTAATTTCTAAGAAAATAATGGTTAGAATTAAGATAAAGTAACAGCATATTTTATTTCGGGACATGCATCTTTGTCCAAGATATTTATTGATTTTTTAAATTTCTTTAAAATAGTTTTTAAAAATATCAGTAGGCCTAACCTATGGAAACAACAATTTGCCAAATATATTCCTAAGATTTAAGTCCTGACGAAGAGGGAAATTTATCGACACCCAAAATAGAGAAACACTTCCCCGTAAAGAAATGTTAGTTTCCATATGAATGGTCTCAAGTTAACCGTTTTTGCTCAGAAATAACATTCGTTGATAACTAACAGTAACTGACGCAGAAGCGGCAACAGGTCTCGTTTCTGAAACTCCATTTAAAGAAATGCTCAAGAAGTAGATTTATGGGCTGAATTTGTTTTGAGTTCTTGTAAGATTTAGCCGCAGAAAGGAGATCAATTTGCCAGAGATCTCAGGAGGAAGCAATCGATTCGTGGTCTGTGATTGTGGTTCTGTTGTCAGTGCTGATCAAGCCAGTTATCCACTTCAGATTCTAAACACATATTGTGAATAAAATCTAAAATTTTACAGAAAATAACGGCCCTGGATATTAGACCAACATGTGAGAGAAGACAGAAAATTCCCATTTATACGGTCATAATCAGTCACCTACGTCGGATCGTCTGGCTTCGAAACATTTAAATTAAACAAAGGTTTTTGATTAGTACATACATATACGATGAGAGAGAAAAAAATGATAGGAATAGTTATGTAGTAAGATTAGTTTTCTATCAGAACCAAACACTTCATGTTTTACAGGAGTATTGGTTTGACTTCTCGGCAAACACCGCCGTTATATAAGTGAAATGACCCCATTGAGCACGACGTTAAACACAAACCAATCAACCAGTCCTTCTGCAAGACATTGTATTAACGAGGCTCTAGACATAATCCTAGTGTGGTCTAGCGTTGATAGCAGCGAGAACTCATTTTCTTTACAGTGCCTTTTTTGCCCCAGCATAATTGGATGTCCTTTTGGAGCAAATTTATTTTACCGAGGCACAAAGGGATTTGTTTGGTCAAAATACTTCGTAATAACACTCTTTTGAATAAAGCAGGTCTACACAAATCTGTAGTCCACTTTCGCTAGTGAGCCAATGAGTTCGTTTAACAATCATTATTGGGAAAATGTAAAGAACTGTTGCTTTCTATTACAATTTGTCATAACAACATATGCGGTGTAGAGTTGTTTATAAGATTAATAAGAGAATATAAATACAGAAAAGGGAAATGAGTAATTTTTACTTCGAAAATGGTTTATTGGGGTGGGGGGGGGGGGGTGAAAGGGATCTAAACCATTCTCACAAGCGCTCACAATTCCCTTCAATACGCTTTTCTGAGTGTTATTAGAACTATTTTGACCACAAAGTAGTAAAGAGAATGCGGGTCATATAGTCTTTAAGTTCAAGTCTTATATAATATATCAAATTATTTTGCAAGTTCTAAGGAACATGTTGCAGTTTTCAATGTAAATATGTGATAGCCTGTCAGCCTAGAAAGAGCAAGACAAAATTTCTCATTCTGTGTTCATTTGGTTTGAGCAATGACATCAATCAAGTTCAGAGATTTCTAATCAAACTTGAGTTGCGTAACAGCATCAAAAGATTGCACTTCCGGGTGTTCTATATTTAGAAGTATGCTTCCAGCGTAAAATAGCTTGATTAGAAACATAGAATTCCTCTTCTATCACAGACAGGGGATGAACTTATTCCTATAAACAAGTCATCAAAGTCATTAAGTGTCCACGTCTCTACCGGATAAAAGATAATTAACCAAATACATTGGTTGCCAAGGATAATTATTGGTATAAATTTTTATTAAAAAGATCGGGTCTGACGATCAATGAAATTCTAGTATTCTTGCTACATTTGATGGGTTTAATGTTGTTTCACTCTTATTATTGGGCAGTATGTTTCAAGTTTGACATTCTGTTCAACTGAACACCGGAGAAACATTAATTGTCTAACAGATTAAAAAACTTCACATCTAACGGTTACGCTAGTCTGGCGTGCAATTACAGTGCTGAAGGAACACTGTATTTATGTTTTTGGAGCGTACTGACATAAATAAAATAGTCACTAAAATGACGTGTCACGTAGAAATGCCATCGAAATACACTGATAACGAGCAACGACTAGCAACAAGCCACCAGGAGTACACATGAACACAGTGCGTTACAACACATCTTGCAATACGCTAAATAAAGGATGATAAAGCTTGATGCGTTAATCAAAGTTACCAAGGTCATATGGCAAATTTCCCAGGAGAATCAGACAAACTGAACGGCTTTGCGGAAGTAAGCACTACGCATTTGGAAATGAACAATTTATATACTCAATCGGTAATCTTCAACAAATCTAATGACGGTGTGAAAAACCACGAGTTAGACGTCAAACCCCCAATTAAACAAACAATGAAGATATCCTGATAAGGGAAACATGATTTAGCTGTGCCTCATTCAACCGATCATCCCGCCCGCGGCCGTGGCGTAGTGGTTAGCGAGCGCGCTTTCTAACGCCTACTTCGATTTACCATTCACAAGGTTTGTCGACCCTCAGGTATATGAGTGAGTCATAAGATGTGGCTCCGGCAATCGCGGGGGTGGTTTTGACGAGGTTTCCTCCCGGTTTTCCACCACAGTAGGGCATGGATCAGTTAGAAGTGGACAATCCGTCGTCATATAAGTGAAATACCTTTGAGTACGACGTTAAACCCCAATCAAGAAAACAAACAAACAAAACAACCAATCATACCAGCAACCAACAAAACAAACAACCAGCCAATCAACCGAGCAAAGTAAACAAAATCAAACTTGCCTCCTAATATCTCAAATTTAAAAAACGTTAATACAATACAAAAACATAAATGACCTTAAAATACGGCCGTTAGAGTAAACAACGTATATCAGGTAGCATTCAAGTGTGTTAGAAACGGATTTCCACGGGTTATTTATGAGCTTTCCAGACCCTCCTTCCCTTATCTTCCCACCGTTGTGTCACCCACGCAACCGAATGACTAGCAGCAACCAAGTTGATGTTTTAAACAACTATTACAAAATTAGAACAATCCATAAGCGAATCAGATTCTATCTCAGATCAGACAGAGACGCGATAAAATCGGCCTGTGTTAATGAACAAATATGCGTTGGTCATAAGGGATTGTATGTGAGAAAGTTTGGTATGGCTTAATGAACAAAATGGTCAACATGGACTTGCGTAACCCATCAACGTGTCAGTCAGTACCACTGGAATACGGTGAAGCACCAGACCTTACTCAAACACTCATTTCGAATAATTGTTACAGGCAAATAAATTTATCATTTGCCCAGAAGTATTAATAAACCATTTATAAGCAGAGATTTAGGATATGCGTCAATTAGTTTATCAATTATCCTGAATAAATCAGCACTATTACGAACGGCCGATTTGTCTTCTGTCTTCTTCGGACTTCGTTTCCACACGGCCAACATAGACCCTCTAGTGTATCACATCTCTTAATGACACAATTATGTATCAGATATCCACTCGAAAGAACTACTATCGGGAAACTTTTAGTTGATATGATCAATAAGTCTGCGATAGATATTCAGGAATAGATTTCCAAAACAAATCACTAGCTTTATCTCCAAACTTAATTTTTTGACCAAGAAGGTATCGTCTTTGTTTATCGATTTTGGCAATCTAATAGCTGCGACACCATCAAAGATTGACGGATACAATATTTTCTTGCGGCCTCCCTTGATTGGTCAAGAGTGTATCATTCAGAGAGTGCGCACGCGTCTGGGGCAACTGGTTCGATTCCAGTACACCGTTTGTGGGTTTGAACGCCAGCAACGGCAGTATTTCTGCGCCAATACAACTAGACAAATATCTGTATTTGGCATTTAATCCTGTTGATCTAACATAACATTATTAACGAATGAAATAATTATCTGGTAATTAGTGTTGAGGATTTTTTTTCCTTGTCAGAAAATCCCATCTGATGAGATTGTTAACCGACTGGATGGCACTTATTAGTTTAACCATTGAGGTCAGACAGACGTTAAACAGCCAGGAAGATGTAAAACAATATTAAAGGCATGATGAATCAGAACTTAATGATTTGACCGTGACAAATTCATAAACAATATATTTAAAAAAGATCAAAGAGCAATTAAGAATATAATGTATCACCAGGCAAGCGGCGGTCCCACTTTGAAATATACAGTGAATAGTTTATGACTTAACAAGTGCATTTATGTATTTAAAGCTAACAAGATGATTTGATACAACTACCGCGGCACAGAACATTTGATTGAAGTGGCTATAAACAAAAAAGTGAGTCCTAATAAATTTTAATCAATAACTGGAGATAATTGGCTCTATCCCATTTAAATAACAACAATAGATGCTTTGTAAATTAAGTAAGGGTTATTGGCTTTGTCAGATGATATGCTTCCCAATCATATGAGAAGATATATCATGTTTACCGTCTATTTTCTTATCTTGCTTCATTCTACAATTATTATGGCTCATTCAATACATCTTCAATTCTTGTCGTTCAGGGCAATGGTAACCTAAATTGACAAGTAAACCCAATGTGACACAATTTAAAGTAAAGTGTCCAACATTATTTATCTATTTATTTATTTAAATGTTCAAATAGAGTGCCGCTGTTTCGATAAAACTTGGCAGTGGTCAGTCAGCCGGAAAAGGCCCAGACAGAATTATACATTCTGTGTTACTGTTGTTTGAACGATGGCATAAATTAGGTTAAAATATGTCAAATCAAAGTTGTGTTGTGCATAGGAATGAAGACATCACGCTTTCCTGGTGTTATATTCTTAGAGGCTTGCTTCAAACAAGAATGTGCTAGAATAAAATCCTACCAATTATCGGCTATCAGAGACATGGACTGAATTTATTCCTATAGACCAGCCACCAAGACCATTAGCGGTCTGCGTACTTACTGGATAAAAAAGAATTAATTCGATAAATTGGTTGCCAATTGGTTATCGGAATACATTTACTTAACAAATCAGGACTGGCGATATGTTGAGCTATAAACGTCTGTAAGTAAAATACCCTTGAGCGCGACGTTCAAGACGAGCCATTCAATCAATAAACTCCCCCTCCCCCCCCCCCCCCAACCCCGTTTGTTTCTGAGCCATACACTGTCTACAAGATTAGTGCGACAGCTGGTCACCAGATAGTCACATGTAAAAACTTTGTGGAATGGTACTCAGTTTCATGACAGTTCGTTAGTTTGTTGTTCATCAAACCTGGCTGATTTAGAGGTATATCCATAACATTTCTCCTATGCTCGGTCAAGGAGAAGAGTAATGTTAATTAATTAAGTCTTGTATAAGAACATAGCCACCATGATTGTTATTCACCATACCAATAGAGCAACGGCAATGGGAGGTGCAATTGTTTGGTCTGCGAAACACTCATCATACCAATAGAGCAACGACAAAATGGTAGCAGAAGCTGTGATAGCCTATACGCAAAAAATACGCTAAATGTTCTGTCTGTAAGGTAAACAACAAAATGGTAGCCGAAACTGTGATAGCGTATACGCAAAAATACGTTGACGATTGGGTGTCGGCATGTCTTGGACAACCCGAAAACTGGTAGCCGAAACTGTGGTAGACCTGACCAAAAATGAGCTATAATTAGGGGATGTCGCTTAGCGCTCTGAGGTTCTTCTAGTGGGTGGGAAACGCTCTCAAGAGGGTGTGGCTCAGAACCCCCTTCCCTTTACTACTGGATTCGTTTATAGACAATAGGATGCTTCTGTATGGAACCGTTAGGACAAAAACTGTTCTTAGATAAAAGAAAAAAGGGAGAAAGACATGGAACACCAGGAACAGTTTCTGTGAGGGTTCCATACATAAGCATAAGAGTTCCACCAGAGCAGTATTTTTCTAAGAGTGTATAGCTTACATATAAATGTTGATAGTAAGATATTTTAGAGTAAACGATATGGCAAATTAAACACGTAATACAAATAAGCACAGACGTTTGATAACTTATGTTTGTCTATTATCAGCTAATTTTTTTTACCAATGTAACCATATTCTATACATATAGACCTTAAAATGTTATAAACAGAAACTGGGGTGGACGCGAAAAGAAGTAATGCTTACATTTACAATGCACTTAAATCCCGTTTGTCGGCTGAGTCATACACTATCTACAAGATACAACTGTAACTACGACAACTAGACACCCGATAGCAACATCTAAAAACTTTGTGGAATGGTGGTCGGTTTCATGATCAAATAGGCAAGAGTTCGTTAGTTTGTTGTTCGTCAAACCTGGTTGATTTACAGCCATATCCATAACACCTATGCTCGGTCAAGGAGAAGCTCAATGTTAATTAATTAAGTCTTGTGTAAGAACATAGCCACTATGATTAAAATAATGTAGAATATATCTTGGTCACCAATATAACAAATCAATACTTCTTATAATAGAGAGGTGTCAGTCTACGCTGAAGATGATCTTCCCAACGGCTCACTGATCACGATGTATATTGTGCAACCTAGGTAGGTAAATATTAACATGGGCCCAATTTTGTTTTCGCGGCAAAAATATTTTCCAAAGATGGCTGATCCAAGATACTATAGGGTATGGGTTAAGTGTATCATATATCTAACGTGTCACAATAATGTGGATATCGACTGGATATCGACTCGGAAAGTTCTTCTATCGCTAAATCTCGGGTTGATATGATCAATAGGTGACTGCCATAGATTGTCAGAAAAAGAGACATGATTTCATCAATTAGATTTCCAAAATTAATCTTAAGCTGTATCTCCAAAATCTATTTTGCGATCGAATATGTATCGTGTTTGCCTATCGATTTTCCAACCTAATAATTGCATCAGCTTCAAAGATTGAGGGGACCGCTATTTTTTCTGACACTGATACGATCAATAGGTCTGCGATAGATTGTCAGAAGTAGAGACATGATTTCGCCTATTAGGTATCTAACACGATTATAGAAATAGATCTCCAAACGTTATTCTTCAATCAATCAAGTCTCGTCGCTGTATAAACAATTTAGCAACATAATAACAACAACACCATCAAAGATTGAGGGAACAAATTTTTTGCGGCCTCCGCGCAGTGCAAAGTTCAATCTGGTGAGCTCTTCAAATAATTGAATTCCGCTTATTAGGTCAATCATCGAGGTTTAGCTTGACACAAAAGGAGTTCCGGAAGATGTTCAAGAGTATTAAATGGATGATGTGTCAGAACAGACTGTGTCTCAGGATTCTATTTTTTAAGTTATGTTTGAGCATGAGCAATTCACAAAATAATTATATAAAAACAGAACAATAGATAATATGATGTATCCCCACGGAAGCAGGATCAAAACTGTGAAATACACAGTAAATAATTTGTAATAAATAAGTATATTAAATATGCCTTAAAATGATAACAGCGGTAATGCAAAGCTGATTAAATTGGCTATAAACAGAAATGAAATCAGACTTTCAAAATTGGTTGTCATATTATTTATGATTGATCACTGGAGACAATTGGTTCTAACATCTTTAAATAGCCACAGTAGAACGGTTATAGATTTCCTCGAGGTTTACTTGCTTTGTCAGATGATATATGTCCCAATGATGTTATTGTCCAAGTTTCGTATCTGCTTCAATTGCTACATTGTAAATTATTATTATCCAATCATACTTCTGTTAAACGTGATTGTTAAATTCTAACATCAGAACAGAGGTACCGGACATGGCGCTTAAATGTAAAACTCGAAAGGCAACCCTTGATGAATTGACATATATCAGTTAGCCTCTTGAATACTTTTTTATTTCTTTATTCTTTATTAAAACAACGGTTACCTGTATAAAACAAAATACTGTAAAGGGGTTTCTATGGTAAAATTAATAAGAGAGATCCTGAAGTCTATGTATCAATATATTAACACAGAACAAAGTTAATGATGACCTCTTTTCATTGAACAAAATAATGAATAAGAGCAAAGGTAAGGTAAGTATTATTATTGAAGAAAATAATGTTTGAGATTAATAAAAGAAAAGATAAGGTATAAATTATTATTGAAGGAAATAATATACTCGTATGGCCATCAAGATTGCCAGATCTTAACCCTGTTGAGCATCTTTGGGACAAACTGAACAGACGTTTACGCCAGCGTAACCCAGCGCCTCAGACGCTTCCGCAACTGTCCCGTGCACTGCATGGAGAATGGGTTAGGATTCCACGTTCCCAGATTCAAAGACTCATTCAGTCTATGCCAAGGAGGTGTCGCGCAGTGATTGCAGCTCACGGTGGCCACACAAGGTACTGACTTCAGCGCCCTCGTGCGGCGCTTTTCGGTGATGAATACGCTTCCGCTGCCGCCGGTTCATAGCGAGAACATTACCACATACTTCTACCAACCTTAACTGTGCTACCCCCAAAAATTACTGAATTATCCTGCTTTGTATTAAAGAAATAATTCTGTTAATATTTCGCCTATGCGTTTCTTTTTTGGCAGAGTATATTTGAGATGAATAAGAGCAAAGGTAAAGTCAAAATTATTATTTCACGAAATAATGTTTGAGATTAATAAGAGCAAAGGTAAGGTAAATATTTTTATTTAACGACATAATGTTTCGACAAAATGGTACTAGCAATAGTATATATTGGATTAAGCCACCCAAATATGTCCTAGAATGCATTACGCAATTGCGGAAATATAGGTTGGGCGCATTCGTTCTGTAAATTAGATAAGAAATACTACCTAACCCAACTTGAGGACGTGTTCGGTTATAACCAATATCAGTTAACACCAAACAAAAATTGCGGTGTTGAAAATCAAGTTACTGACCCAACAAGTATCTTGTATGGATCTATACCAACAAACGCTTCAGCCAGGGTTGACTGGCGATAAAAGGCCAATTCTAACAGATCAGTTTGACAGCCGTTAATCGTCTCAATATGGACAGGAGTTCACTTATCCCCCTAAACGCTTCAATCGATCATAGCTCTGTTTGAGCTTACGTCGGGCTCCTGGTTTGTCAATACGATTTGAGATACCATTATCCAAAATGCAATATACACACAACCGAGATAGACTGATTGATTGTTATTTCAGGGCGTGCTCAAGGGTATCTCACTTATGAGACAGTAATTTATTACAATAAACAACTTGCATGTAGACCAGATTTAGACAGTTTATTTGAGCCCTTAAAGTAACACAGTTCAGCGAGAAAAAATGTAGAATACAGACAATATAGTGACCGGATGACGATGAAGGACACAGTAACACGATATCAGGTATGGAAAATATAACGAAAAAAAAAAATAATGCTGTTATATTAAATAGAAGTACAATTAAACTGCACTAAGAAGTTAGTTAAGGAGAGAAAGACTTCCTTAAAAAAGATATATGAAGCATCCTAGCTTTCTTAATGCGTCTAGTGTATACTTATGCCATTGTCAGGGTTCGGTTGATTGATTGGTGTTTTCCCCCATGCTCAAGAAAATGCCATTTATGAGACCACTGTGTAATCTAGCAACGAACCGGCATGCTATGACAACCACGAAATGTCGAGCGGTTGCTCTACTGGAAAATTATGGTCCTCCATTGTCAAGTTATGTAAGTCTTTCGGTAATTCTGTTCCCAGCAAAAAGGCCACAAAGTTCAAATGTGATAAATATAATCTTGGTTCACAAAGTGAGGGAGCGGGGCTGTAGGCAGTCTTTAATGTCTACTGAGCTACTATCTGTTCTAACAAAGAAATGGTTATGCACAAATAATACAAAATACTGTTAAATGGCGTATATTTAAAAACACTTGATGTCTCCAGCTTCAGGCGATAAACCCAGCCGGATATAGCGCAATCTCAAATATTTTCACAAACTAATCCCACTGGCAGAGGGATTCTCTTGGAGACCTATATAATTTCGGAAGCACATATAAGATGGAAAACAATAATGGTATGGATAACAAATTCTTTGTTTATTGGTTTCTAAATGTATCTCATTCCAGATATCGTTATTAAGCATGTTAACGATCGCTATTTCCTTCTTTCCAAATGTACTTGATAACGATGTCTGGAATGAGAATAGAAACATATCTCAAACGAAACGAATAACCTAAAACGTTGTTATCCACACCAATGCTTTCCATCTCATATGGCACAAGGATTATTCAAATCAACACCTCATGTCACGTTCTACTTAAACTGAGTTAAATGTTTGCTGATTAGATCTTAGTCTCGTGTTGTTATGGGTAACTTACAGACATCTGACGAGAAGGAAATAGCGATTGACTTAATACCAGATAAAAATATGTGACAAAAATGAAGTACTTTAATATTACTATTTAACTTTTAAATCGGCGAGAATCCGCACGCCCGATGTACAAAGAGAAACGCGCAATTAATAATCGCTTGAACAGATATGGATTGCTGTTCACCTTTGATCGGTTCAACTTGTCAATACAGTTATAAACGGTGTACATCACACGAAACAATTGTTAATGAATTACTACGGTTTATTTGATTATATACACACATAGAAGGATTTTTGGCACGCTTTTCTGTTGTTTAGACAGAGCGTATCCTCTGGGGGTGATAGGGGTCGATGGTCAAGAGTAATATCTCCTGGGATAGTATGTTGATTGATCAACTACTCCACAAATCTATTCTATTTGGAGAATCAGCGGCGTACATCAGAGAGCCACTCCCATAAGTCTGTGTTAAATTAATGGATAATCATTAATGAGCTGTGATAATTATGTTAGTATGATAGTATCAGGACCGTGATTTACGACGGCGTGGGTGGCAAATAATGAATTAAAATACACAACCCGATTGAGGATTATTTCTCAGAATCAGTGCAGATTTTGTTTGAACAAGTCAGCAACCTAACCAGGCTTTGCCATTGATTATTCAAAGATTGAAGCTAAATGTTGCCCAAGGTTGAACCAATTACCACTTTTAAGTTTCACATTTAATTGAAATTCCTTGCCATGATGCATCTGACAGCCAAATATCGAAGCTTCACCTACGAAACAACTTTTTTACTTTCACAAATCAGAAACTGATTAAAATAAGTTTCTTCATACTGCGAAACGGAGACGTGGCTTATATGTACTTCGATTAAAAGAGCACACGATTATTAAAAAAAACTGTCTTTAACTACATTGTTTTTCATTGGCCTTTCCTTTTTAATATCCGCATTCATGGGCTCAGTTTCCTTGCCGTTACCACGCATTCTTTAGTTGAGTTTCCTTTCTGTTGCCAAAATCACGTACACAGTCAACGTACAATTAAAATTTATTTCCGTTTAGACACATGTACAAAATATTTGTTTGCGGCAGATACATGGCAGACCGAAGATACAATCACAATCATCCGAACGATAGAACAGATAGGGTCAACACATCCAGTGGATAACTCCTCTAGGAAAGAAGCGAAAGGTAATAATCGATGGTGGGTCGGCAAAGCAACTTTGTAACGGTCAAAGCACGATTTCCAAAATGAATGCAATATTTTCCTTTTTAATCAAAATGTGGCATTATATCAGTCTTACCAGTAGCACCTATAATAGGTCAATTAGTCCAATGTACACTCGATTGAGTCTTTCTCTAAAAACAAACAGACTGGCATCCAATGTAATCGATTTCCGTGTCTGTATAACGACACCATATGAGTGAAATTACTCAAATTCAAAACCCAATTAAACAAACATACAGTTTATTTGATCTTAGTTTGAGTTTATACAATACCCCCTTATTCTGTTGATACTGAAAACACACGACGTTGTCGCTGTATAGTGAAAATTGGAATGAACGGATGTTATTTCATTCATTTTGGTCTTGTTTTTCTATTTGAATTATATCGTATTTTTTCATTTCGTTTTACTTAGAATTTGTTTTTCCATGAGGAGTCACGTTGTCGTTGTATGTTGAAAGTTAAATTATTGCGTTGAACAGGCTCAACGTGTTATCGTCTCCATTTCGTCGGTATTAGACACCATGACAAATAACCAGCAGGAAACATGGCGGACGGAAGAGACAACTATAATCACCCGTGAGATAAATCAGATAGACTTATTGGTAACCTTTAATCTGAAGCTAACAAAACTGTACTGAATAAGCGGATCAAATCAATGTGTAACAGAGTAAGGTACCTATACCTTGTATTGATGCGCTGTTTTTTTGGAATCGTAATGTCCGGTCTGCTTACTCAATGTCTCCATGGCATTACACATCATCAGAGACAATTTCTATCAAATTAACCAATGAAAGATCAATGAATGATATTTGAGTCTTTTTATAGAAAGTGAATATTAAGAGTATTTTCGTTATTTTGGGGATAACACTTTCTTAATTTGATCCAATTCTAGTTCTGACCTTTTCTGCAGGTTTAAACCCGATAACCCTCAGTTAGGCAAAATTTACTTTATTTTTTTAAAGGGGGGAGGGGGGGGGGGACATAATTTAAGATATTGTTTTAAACAGGATTATAAAGGATTGCATATAGACAGCAAAACCTACGATGTATGGCATGTCACAAATCAATATTGCACATTTGCACCGTATTTTTCAATGATCTTGAGAAACGTCAGCTGCCATCATGTAATATTTAGTATAACACATCTCAATGGTTAAATAGGGCCGCTAGTTTGTAGCATGTGCAAGGAAGTCCCACGACAGGTTTCAAAGTCTAGTGTCTTCAAGCAATACGATGTGGTCATATATTAAAGTGGAACGCCTCGAGTGTGACTTTTCAAACCATGCTCACAAATACAGTAAAGCAAGGGTCCATAAGGTAATTGTGTTTGTACACTATTGTCTGAAGCTGTTGATTAACATTAACAGATGTTGTATACGATATAAACATCATGTGTTGTAAATAGTACATACTGTTAAAGGACCAGACTGCTCAAGTGTTATAAATGTCATCCTGGTTTGGTTAAAGTTCAATATACAGCCTGGCCAGTCAAATTGGGTAATTATATACTCAGACTTCCCAGAATTGTCACTTTCTAGTTCCCTTTGTTACATACAAATTTAGGTTGTTTCTCGAGTCGGCCGCTGTGTGCTGTAAATGAGAAGCTGGGTTATAGAACGTTCCCATTCACAGACAAACTGCAACAACAAAAGGGAGGTTGATTGGGCGCGGAACTTCATACCGGGCTCATTGCCATCGTTGTAACACATAGTTAAAAATATCTGCACTTTACTTTCCGTATTGTGGTTTTATTAGATCTGACATACACAAATGAATAAGGGAGACATGACGTGCAGGTGTTTTGGAACCGAGTTCTTGAATGATTGACTGGCGTTTATCGCTTCGCTTAAGGGTATTTCGGTTATACAACAATGTCGTCCCACCGTACCCACAGCACAGACATATTACAGCAATCATACAATGTACTGCTTTTAAATTCGCATTAGTTAAAGAGGATATGCCTTTGCTTAAAACAACCCACCCGTTCATTGTGACTGTCTAATGATTATCTCAACTCCACTAAAATCATCAGTGTTCAAATTTAATTCCTGTCCTACCGAAAGGGAAATTTGTGATATGTCGAGAGGAGTGTTCGGGGATGCATAAGCTACACAACACCATAAGTTGATGCCGAATACATATTAACATTGTTGTCTGAATGTTTTTGCTAATTAACTAGTTTTGTGTAAGGTTTTTCATCAGGCACATATATTGTTACATATCGCTTTGTGAGTGAAGTCTTTGGATCGAGGCAATCAGAGGCAACAAGAGATTTCCGACAAAAGAGACAAAACATTATTATCAGACCTCAATCAGCAGAACCCCCCTTTTTTACTCTTATCAACTAATGAAAACAAGGAAATGCAAACATCGCATTATGAATAGCAAGAAAACTCTATCCCAAAATGTGAAAGGAAAAAATAAAAATAATATTTTCAGTAAACATGAAATATCCCGTTTAATTCCATAACATGATATCATTTCAGGTGAAATGAAATAAGAGGCAGGTGCAGTCGGCTGACGGAAATTAAAATGGTCAAATAGTTCCAGCTACTGATCAAGTGAATGCCAATATGTATTAATTTTCAATTTTTTTTCCCCATGTATTACTAATTTCTTTTATAACAAATGAGGACTATTTTGCCATTTAGTTTAGAAAACGTTTTTCTTTAACAAATCTAGCAAACTATTAATACTAATAAAGCAATACATTTACATATTGTATACGGCATTTTATGCGAAACACGGAAGTTGAATTTTGTCATAAACGTGTTAGTGGTTGAGAGTGGTTATCATACAATACCAAAACTGTCCGAGAGACAAAGACGAACTAATCCTCATTAAAATTAAGGTTTTACTCATCTCACTGAAAATTCATTTATTATAGTTTCAGAAACCGGGATCGGATAACCTCCTGAAGAGACTAAGATTGTCTCCCTTGGTTGACAAAAACTGCTCTTGGACCGTGACGTTATGTTCTCTATTTAAACTCTGTGTTAATAATCAACATTAAAGAATATTGACGAAATTGTCCTGCACGCAAAAACTTGTAATATATTTGAAATAAAGAATTGCCATTTCTCATATTTCAGCAAAAATGTAGATATCCAATTTAAGATGCATTCAATTCACATAAAATGTATCAAGTTGAATTAAAACGTCCGCCTTACGAAACAGAATCTAGCCGACTTTTCCTGTAGTCAATTTGGGATGCTGCTGACTTGGGACACAAATAAGTACGTATCGTATTTAAGTCATAAAGTATGAATACAATAACTACATGTACCTTCTTTAATCGACTGGAGTACCGCTTACTTCGCAACCACACAGCAGTACCGGGTCAGTTATCTTTAAGGAACTGAACTGCTATTTCATCTCCAGCTCCCTTCACTTCAGTATGTATTTCAGTATGATATAACATTTGTCCCACGAAAAGCATACTACGCAAAACTTAACGGTGGTTTCCGAGCGATTAAAACCTCAGCGCGACAACAATGGCATATCCGTTAAGGTATTTATAAGGTATAATACGATGAATGTACTCCAATCAAATTAAAACACTGCGCCAGGATTCAAAGCACAGTTACTGGAGTTAAGTGACAAAAGTTTCTTTGTCTATAGTTCCGGGTTATTCATAGCGTGTGCAAGGATTTCCGAACAATCCTGTCTGCTCCGCTGTTCCAGTTAACATAATGACTGTGCAAGGCTTTCGTGGAAATCACCTCTTCATCGACGATCCCGATAAAATATAATGTATACAGGGATTTCCTGACCTCCTGTCTTCCCGGTGGTTCCAGGTTACCATTAAAGTTTTAAATGATTTCCTGACATCCTGTCTTCCCGGTGGTTCCAGGTTACCATTAAAGTTTTAGATGATTTCCTGACATCCTGTCTTCCCGGTGGTTCCAGGTTACCATTAAAGTTTTAAATGATTTCCAGGCATCCTGTCTTCCCGGTGGTTCCAGGTTACCATTACAGTTTTAAATGATTTCCTGACATCCTGTCTTCCTGGTGGTTCCATGATACCATTACAGTTTTAAATGATTTCCTGACAATCCTGTCTTCCCGGTGGTTCCAGGTTACCACTACAGTTTTAAATGTTCCTGACAATCCTGTCTTCCTGATGGTACCAGGTTACCATTATAGTTTTAAATCATTTCATGACAATTCTGTCTTCTCCGGTGGTTCCAGGTTACTGACAGTGTGTGCGAGGATTTCCTGCCATCCACTTCTCCGGAGATTTCAGGCTACCTATGGAGTTTTCAGAGATTCTGACAATGCTGTCGTCCCGATGGTTCCCGGTTACCGTTAGAGTATACAGGGATTTCCCACCATCCTGTATTTCCTGGTGATTCCAGATTACCTATAGTGTGTGCAGTCATTTCCTGATAATCCTGTCTTCCCCGATGGTTCCAGGCTACCTATAGACTTTTCAGGGTTTAACTGACAATCCTGTCTCCTCGGTCGTTCCAGGTTACCTTTGAAGAGTGCTCTAACAAATCAAGGGCAATGTTGCGTGTGAGGAATCTGTAGCACTTGCATGCTATCCAATTGAATAGCAGTCTCCGATGATACATTGAAGTAAGCTATCCTGTGCACAGGTCGTCGGACAGTTGCTCATAAGATGCATCCGCTAATAGCAGATTAGAGATAAGCCTTCAACATGGGCCATTGGCATGACGTCATCTAATAACGTTGGTATACGACCAAGCGGTCTATACGCAATGTCAGACACCGATGGGTTTAATCAAATGTAGGCACGTGAATTCTGGTTCCCGCGAGACTATCGCCAACATTTGATCTTATGGACCGTTAGTCTAATTTTCTTGCATTCCTTCAAAAAGCTGGCGATACTTAAAGCCCAATCGGTAAAAGTTATCAAAATGTGTTAAGAGGATAAAACAATAAAGAGCGCACTATTGGAGCGGAGAATTTCTATATTGTTATTTCAGTTTCTCTTGGCTGTTAAAGCGCTTATATATGTATATATATACAATTTCCCTGTCGATTCATTTGTTTGAATGTTTGATGGAAGTTTAACGCTGTACTTACGTTTATTTCACTCAAATCACTGCGCGTCAGCATAATGGGTGTAGGAAGCCACCTTCTTTTACCGGGGCTTAATTTTTAAATTTTTTAATAAATATAGCAGTGTTTTTTAAATTAACGCTTTGATATTTTTACAACAAGATTTTGTAATGTTTACTTGCTATAACCAATTTCTGTTTCAAGAAAGCTTGATGGTAAATAAAGGGAACAAAGAAAAATACAGTAACGTATGAATAATACATGAGATATAAAAATGCATCTTAACCATTAAGATTGTAGATCTTTGATTGTAAATTGCTCTGTTAAAGAATTAACACCTTTATATGACAAAGAAAAACAATAAACATTTAAGAATACCGTCAAGGAAAAACGCAAATATCACAATTCTATATTCAATTATTTATATAACAAGCCTACATTACGGAAGACAAAAAATAAACAAATGATATGGCGGCCTTTGGCATACAAATAAGTGTTGCTATCAGATATAAGCCGATTAGGTCAAGCTTAATATGTTATGGATATAAAGATATTTCGATCCATTAAACACAAGGGAATAGATAATGCTATGATGCCAAAAGAAACCTGAATATAGCTCTTCACATTACACCATATTGGTCTAGAACACATTGATTTACGACACAATCGGATCAATTTTTGTAGATAGATCCAGAAACACAAACCTCCTGTAAAAGCTTATCACACGTTTTTAATGGATTTTCCTGTATTCTCGATGGTACGTTTAAAAGTAAAGTGAACACCAAAGGCAAGCATTACGAAAACAGGACAGTACTTTCAAAATAAGACTTCCTTTTGTGGAGACATGTCCTTTATTCAGCGTGTAAACCAATCATAAGGCGTAATATTCAAAAGTTGATGAGCCATTTGGTAATGGGATTTTCTTGTCGCATTTTAACACATAATGTCAAACACTTCGTAACTTAGATAGATTAGTATGGCATGCATACAAGCTCGTATTAAAACGAGAAATCTTCCTTCTGGCAGGCCTAATTTTTTAATGGACTTTTATTGTATATTTCTTGTATATTGTCATGTCAATTTTCGATGTCAAATATGAATTAGCTGATATCAAAGAATACGTTAAGGGACTCCAAAAAAAAAAACAATCTCCATTAAAGGGTCAGTACTACACGGTGTCTTGCTCACTGATTGTTTCAAAGGGTTTGACACTACGGTAAAAAGTTAACTTGGCTTTTCTCACACTTTCTCGCGTTACTTGTTATATACAAGCAATCAATGAACGTGTGATCTTTAACGTCACGTGATATTTTGCCTAGAATAAATGATTATAAAGCCAGTAGTGCATTTTAATGTGGCAGAGACAGGCTGTAATTTTATATGTATTAGATAAGTAAACCCTTTGTGCCCTTGGTAATGGCAAATGCGACAGGCAGTATTAGGGTCTCCTCTGGCATAGGGTTTCTTCTCTGCTTATTCGCTCTGTAGCTTAAAATCATTAAAATAGAGCCAACAAATCCTTAATTGCGTTACTAGGATCCTCTTACTTTGTAACAGTAGTAAACACCTTATAATACAACCCGAAGGTGTTTCCAAAGTCAGTTTTTGTTTCGTTCAGTTATAAACTAAACATTAAACACACAATCCTCAAGCGGAAGCGGGGGTATACCTTGAGCAAGGCTAATGTGTCCTTTCCTGGTTATATGATTATATGAATGGGAATTGAGTTGTGGATATAAAATATCGTAATAAGGAAGTAGCCCTAGGTTTCAGGAAGGGGTAATCTGATGATTTTCATATGGCCCCGACGATGAATCGTCTTGTCAAGAGTGGTTTCGTTTAGCTATTGCGCTGATAAGTCGTCGTGTGAGTCAAATAACCTTAAGTACAGAGATGATTGCGTCCAACGCAGAGAAACTAGCGATGCCTTGTATTGCAAGTATTATGCAGTCGTGGTAATTACAGGTTCGAGTTGGCCGGACAGGTTTGGGGCCGACTCTTGACTTTACTATAGAATGAAAATGTGCCCTGACTTCAGATAGGTCATCGAGGTTTCCTCACTACTCTCCGGAAAAGTTGTACAATCCATAGCCGTTATATAAGCACCCTTGAGAGCAAAACTAAACAAACACAGAGGCTATATACCGGGAATCGTACAAAGACAGACACGGTTACATGCCGTTAACTTTATAATTCTGAGAGCCAACTACGGCTAGACGGACTTACTTGATTAACAAGTCAAAGCAAATCCTATGTTAATAGCCCATTAACGAGACATCGAAGTCTCAATCAGAAAACAGGAATAGTTTTTCGTCCTGAGGCGAACCACTTTTTGTTTTAAGGATATTCACACTGGCATTAGCAATGGATTTTCTTTCATCCGAACACATGGTATTTCTATACATAGATAGACTCCTAGAGAGAGACCATGCGACATAACGCTGCTCATTTGTATTCTGACCTAGCCTCATATACTGAATTTCTATTGGCAGCATACATCAAAAATCGCGGAAACCCCAGCTATACAGCGACGCTATCACACAACAGTCACATGTATTTGTTTTGATAGATCTTTTCAAACATCTTCAGAGAACAACATTTGATTAAAACCGTCGCAGTCTTACCTCCATGTCCTGCGTACAGACCGTCTGTGTTGAAAAGCTAAATGGTACTTGATGGTTACAAAACGAGACTCCAAGAAATAGAACAACGACTGGATTTGAATATAATTTGAACTGTGAACACAAAAACCTGCTCTTAATCATGTTTATAAGTTGATTTCGAGCCCTACTTTACGTCATTATTTTTGTCTCCGGTCGAAAACTCCTACTGTCGTTGAATCGGCTTATTCCATTGGCCCGCGGATTTAGGGGAAAACCCGAGGAGGGATAATATTATGTGCCCTTAAATTAATCAGATAACATGATTGAGGTTTCTAATGTGCCAAATACACCCATGTCTTTACCTTGCTCGGTCGGTCGGTCGGTCGGTCGGTCGGTCGGTCGGTCGGTCAGTCAGTCAGTCAGTCAGTCAGTCAGTCAGTCAGT
>JAVFBX010209302.1:0-12054 GCA_034783855.1 Mopalia kennerleyi
GAAATATGGAGTCTTTCTCTTTGAAAGTTTTCTTTGTAGAGGTCAGTTAACGATTCAAACAGCAGTTCACAATTCGCGTCCTATAGTATTTATGTACGAAATATGGAGTCTTTCTCTTTGAAAGTTTTCTTTGTAGAGGTCAGTTAACAATTCAAACAGCAGTTCGCTATTCTGTTATAATTAATTTTCCAGATATTGTTTTATTTTAAAGGGTCCTGTTTGTCCTATAGTGATGTTGTAAGTAATATTTTGCCTTTTTTAAAGATTGCATTGGTCTGGTCCGAGTTTATTACATCAGTATAGCAAATACCGATTTTTTGCCAAAAACCAAATCGATAATTGCTGCTTACGACAAAACTAACAGCAGAATCTGAAAGTTTTGTGAGTCCAGCACAGAGAAAATTCTAAGAATCAAAATCAAACAAAACGACTTTACGTGTTTACAGTGGTGAAATGTGGGTATGTTATAGTGGCGTCAACATAGACTGTTTATTTATTTTGTTTAGTCGGCTCCACACAGTTCTGTTCAGACTATGCACGTATTGTCGAATCTGGCCTGTGAAATCAGACAAACAACGGACCCATCGGAAACAATAGTCCGACAGACAAGAGGAATAGAAATTCTTGGCGAGAGATAAGTCAATGTGAGTTTGAATTCATTACAAATATTCGACAGTCGCTGTCCCTTATACTGTTATTTGAAAACCGTTCTTGACAAAAGGTTTTTCCAAGAAATCGGCTGTGATAAGCGGATTTGTTAACATTTGTTAACCTTCGGTGGTTTATATGTATATTTACACAGACGATTTCATTGCCACTTTGTTCTCATCCCTTTAAATGTCCCAGAATGCTACAAATATTTAATGTCAATCATTTATTATGCATCGCTGTGAGATTACATAGTTTTTCACAAAATGTATATGTATTTACCAATCCAGAAAATCGTTATTCTCACTAAACCATGTCTGCGTACTGCTACAGTCATTAAGGATGGACAACCATTTCGAGGTCAAAATTTATCATTACTTTATCTCTCTTTGTCGTGCCTTTTGTAAAACAGTTATATAAAAATTCCAGTTAGAACTTAGTTATTTAATTTGAGTTGAAATTTTTGATTCAGTTCTTTGCAAGTGTACGGCTGGATGGGTTTTGCACGATTTCTAGCACTTCATTTTTTGATCAAAATTAAATTTTAAACTCTGTTTTCTCGAAAACCATTTGAGGTGCACCCACTGCAGGATTATTATTGACATAAAACTCTAGTAAAGGTATCTCAATTTTATTTTGCCTATTTCTTTTTTTAAAGCAATTTTCCAAATATTAATTATAAAAATTGAACCTCTGCATTAACAGATGAATAATTTAAAAAGTAAGCCGACTTAACGAAATTTTATATACCCTTTACAAGATTATAATATCACTAATTAGCATGCTTAATTTCACGGGTGCTAGAAATCTAGCAAAACCCACCCAGCTGTACACTTGCAAATAAATTATGTTTCAATAAAACATATTATCAGTGCCTATCATAATAAGACAAATACCATAATAAGACTAATTCAATTGTTTCTGTCGGGTTACAGCATGCATTGTACCCACACATTCAGAAGGAGGCGAACGATAGTCCAGTACATTTCAATTGTTTCTGCATTATGATTTCACAGTTAGCTGTTAAATTTATAATAATTCTGGTAACAAATCGTTATCACTACAAGAGTATGTTATACAGAGTGTATGTCTAGATTGCGCTCTTATTTCTAGTTTTCGAGAGCGCATTTCGAATGCAGGATGAATGTATTTCCGGGTTTCTATCTATTTCTGGCGATGATTTTTCATCGTATAAGTGCAAAACCTTCGTTACGACTTTAAACACAAGACAGACATACGCAATAATATAACATACAATGTGCCGTTAAACCCACAATCATTAAAACTTGGAACCGTTCCTAGACTGAATGGGCGATTTTACGTGATTTCACAGGATTATATTCACACAGACAGAACATTCAAGCGTAATGTGCATCTAGATAATGACACACAAACCATTGACATTGTTATTTGCGGCCAATCCTCTCTTAGGAATTCTTTATCGCTTTTAACTGCTATTACAGCGATATATAGAACCTGTTAACTATGGTATACGGCGGTAATAAATACAAGTTATCGCCCACGTTGACAACTCGTTGTTGAACGCCTGATTATATATCAATTAACTGCATATTCTTCTGATGGCCCGCATGATATAATCCAAACAATTCCCTACATACAAGCATCCATTTATCAAATTCTCATAAAAGTTTAATGAGATTGTTTGGGAAAATTGAACAATTCTCATTCTGCAGTAAAGTTGATTAATAAGGAAATAATCTGATGACGGTTTAGATGCTGTGAACATCAGGCATCAGGAATTTTATGGATTTTTTGTAAGGGTAGTCAAACTGAAAACTCTCTTCGATTTGAGCTGATATATCATTATCTCACTCGCAAAACAAATATATAATACAGGTTTTCTTAGATCCGTGTTTTTTAGAAACTGCATAGGAAGTAAGGTTGCCCTCATCACCTTTTATACTGTTCTCCCGTCTGCATTTGTTAAATATCACTCGACAATGATCATTTGTCATTTGTATGTCTGAAAATTGGGAACAGTATTCTTAGAATGTTAAACAGAGTGGTATGTCTAGAATGCACACGTATTTCCAGTCTTTCGATCTTAAGTGCGAAGGGAAGTTTGTGGTTTACAGCATAGAATGTGGAATGAATGTATTTCCTGGTTTCTTCCAATTTCTGGAGATGAAATATCATCATATAAGCGGAAAACCTTCAAAACGACTTTAAACACAAGACAGACATACACAATAATATAACATACAATGTGCTGTTAAACCCACAATCAATACAATCCGGAACCGTTCCTAGACTTAGTTTTTTATTATGAATTGGCGTGCTGAATCCTATGTAATATAACGTTTGACATGCTAGCAAACAAACAATCATATGTATGCAGAAAACATTTATCAATCGAAACGACCGAAGTGTGAGGACTGTGGTCCATCGAGGCGATTTTCCAGTATTTGTGTATCGTTACAAATCCTTTACATGATTTCACAGGAATTGTATTCACACAGACAGAACATTCAAGCGGAATGTGCATCTAGATAATCAACCACAAACTATTGCCAGAATATTATTTACATTGTTATTTGCGGCCAATCCTCTCTAAGGAATTCTTTATCGCCTTTAACTGCTATTACAGTGATATATAGAACCTGTAAACTATGGTATACGCCGGTAATAAATAAAAGTTATCGCCCTCGCTGACATTTCCATAGCAGATGTTGTTGAATGCCCTATTATATCCCTCTCAACCGATGATTTAATTCAAACATTTCCGTACAGACAAGTTTTAAGTGCTCAAAAGTCAGATGACATCAGATAAAAGTATTTTTAAGCGAACGATTCCTCCGTTGTGCCGCCAGGTGGCCAAATCCAAGATGACCGCCGTTTATCTCAAATAAAGATTTGATCACTGTCGGTATTCGAAAAGTTGTTGATTGTGATGTGAATTTTTTTATTGGCAGGTTATGATACTTGATAACATGAACTAAATGTATTTCAATAGGTTATTGCTGTAGAAAATGTCACTAGGTGCCCAAATCCAAGATGTCTGTCATATTGAAAAATCATTGATTATCAGTGCTAAAATAGTTGCCGTTGTTGTCCAGATATAGCTTTTTGACAGAGCCCAGTGCGGTATGAGGCGGTTCGGGTCGGGTATCGTGCTTGGTGCCTCCGGCATGGTATTTTAATGAGGTAGCACTCTTATAAAGCCGTCATCAGTTTCGCGCTATGGCAAGGAGGCAAACACAAATATACAACCTCCAGCATTCATTCACACATTGCACACATATTGAACTTTCAACAAACAAACAAACGAATAGCTTTCTGACAATTCTTTTTTGTTTTCAGATAAGCTTTTGAATGATGTCTGAGCCACTAATTAAGCCACTCCCTCCAAGGACAAGGGGACAGAAACAGACACAAGAGCTATGTATTATATGTGACAGTGGTTGTACTGAGGACAAACGTGATTATCCTATTGATTACTGGAATACGCTGAAGGAATCAGCTAAAGAGTGAAGGACCTAGATGATCATGGCGACTTGTATGACAAACTAGAGTGGGACAACGGACCTAAAGGAATCTTCTTTCATAAGATGTGTAAAATGCAGCTTACCAGTACAAGGAGTTTACAACAAGCCATTTCAAAGAAGGAAAAGAACAGAGCTCAGCAGCAAACAGAAGCTCCAGTGGTAGATGCTGACGATAGTGATTCGGCTTCATCCACGTCATCCAGTAGACGTCCACTGGTCCACTGCATCCCAAAATACTATGTGTATAGTGCATGGAACCCAAGGATGTAAGACATCCACAGAAAGGTAAACTGTGTCCAACAAGAGGGTGTATGGAGAATATGCAAATCCCACACAGTCTTGAGAATGATATAATATGTGATCGGATATTGGTGGCTATTGATGTAACGCATGACCGATTTGCAGCGGAAATTAGATATCATAAGAAAAGTTGGAAAAAGTACATTTGACCTGTCTACTGTGAGGAAAAAATAGGATAAATCTTCTCTCCGCTTGCAGAATGTAAGGTATGCTGAAGTGCAGAAGATGTTCTTTAAACATGTTCACTAAGTTGTAATAGATCTGAAACAACCACGAACTTTGCAAGGGCTTCTACAAGATCATAACAACCTGATGAAAAACTTTGGCTGTGATACTGCTACAACAAAATCTGGTAGAATGACTTGGCCTCCACATTCTAATGATTTGGAGCCCAATAGTCTTCTGCGAATGTTTCTGAATTTCGAAGCCAAGTAAGAAACATTTGCAGAAGAATACTGGGCTTTTCTGGCAGTTCCAAATCATTATCACGTGGAACCTTCATCATTGACAAGCTGCTTATTCAATCGTCTTGCAACATAGTTCAACAGTTCATCACATACACACCATGAATATACTGCAGCTTCTATGTACCTCCCACCTCCTGCTGCGTCATACACAATAGTGCTCTGGTTTTTGTGAAAACGATCATGAAATTAAATTTTAGGTTCTAACTCTTTCTGCAAGAGCTACTTGATTCTAACAGATTTTGTTGAAGCAGTATCAAATCCAAAGTGTTTCATCAGGTTGTTATGGTCTTGTAGAAGCCCTTGCCATGTTCGTGGTTCTTTCAGTTCTATTACAACTTAGTGAACATGTTTAAAGAATATCTGTTGCACTGGAGCTTCTGTTTGCTGTTGAGCTCTGTTCTTTTCCTTCTTTGAAATGGCTTGTTGTAAACTCCTTGTACTGGTAAGCTGCATTTTACACATCTTATGAAAGAAGATTCCTTTTGGTCCGTTGTCCCACTCTAGTTTGTCATACAAGTCGCCATGATCAACTACGTCCTCCACTCTTTAGCTGATTCCTTCAGCGTATTCCACTAATCAAGAGGATAATCACGTTTGTCCTCAGCCCAACCACTTTCACATATAATACATAGCTCGTGTGTCTGTTTCTGTCCCCGTGTCCTTGGGGGGAGTGGCTTAATTAGTGCCTCAGACATCATCCAAAAGCTAATTATCTGAAAACAAAAAAGAATTGTCAAAAAGCTAAGTGTTTGTTTGTGGACAGCTTAATAATATGTGTGCAATGTGTGTAGGAATGCTGGAGGTTGTATATTTGCGTTTGCCTAATTGCAATATCGCGGAAATTATGCCGGCTTTATAGTAATGCTACCTCACTGAAATACCATGCCAGAGGCACCAAGCACGATACCCCAACCGAGCCGTCTTATGCCGCACAAGGCTTTGTTAAAAAACTATATATCTGGACAACAACAGCAACTATTTTAGCACTGATAGTCAATGATTGTTATTACCCAAAATGGCAGACATCTTGGATTTGGACACTTAGCGACATTTTTTACAGCAATTACTTATTGAAGATACATATAGTTCATGTTATCAAGTATCAAAACCTGCCAACAAAAAAATTCACATCACAATCAATAACTTTTCGAATACCGACAGTGATCAAATCTTTATTTTGAGATAAACGGTGGCCATCATGGATTTGGACACCTGGCGGCACTCAACGGAGGAATCTTTATCTTATGTAATCTAACCTTTGAACACATAAAACTCACATTTAGACATAAAAACAATGCATTTATAACGTTTAGTGAATGAAAATGGCGGCCATATTCGATCTGGCCACGTAGCGGATTTTCCCAGAATTTTCGTGAGGGTCACCCCCGCTAATTTTTCCGCAATATAATGTAGATATCGAAAATGCATTCAAACCTTGGTCCCCGACAATTGGTCACGGATCTGTATTGTTTTTCCTCTATACTATATCTGTCGTATAAGAATCAATTGCGGTAGTACAGTTAATTTAAGATGATTTTCTCATCATAATTTTGCTCAACATCTCAATCATAGACTTTCCAACATCAACAAATCTAGTTATTTAAAAATTGTAGATCGTATCCAGTCAGTTCAGAATTATTTCCATAGATTTGTTCATGAACTGATTATCCTCTTTCAGGGCCTGATGTATGTAAACTAAATGTGAGAGGTAGAAATCGTCGTAACAGGTTGATAGTTACAGGTTAATCAAAGCTACAAAGCGTCCCAAGTCTCTGCTAACTATTAATTGCATTTACGGGTTCATCAAAACTCTTATGTTGGAATTATTTTACACTTTTAATACCCTGAGCGTTAACATTGGCACCCATCGCGGTTATTCTTTTGTTCATTTTCAGTAAGCCATTTAGATATCTTTAGGGAACTCGATTAACATTGCAAGAGTTTGCAGACGCAATCTGCAGAAGATAAATGCATTGTTATAGTTTGGTGAAAATTACCCGGAAACAAGGCAGACTAGCACATATGACGCGCAGATGGCAGATTGCCAAATCGGAAAAGCCTATTATTTCTGGAGCCCAGGATGGCGGTTATCGATACCAAAAGATCATAGGGTGATTCGTTATTAATTATAAACTTTATGTAACTGTGGGAGAAGTCTATTTCACCGTATATGCCTGCACAATGTAGACACGATGTCTCCGCCTGCTTTATGGAAGCCAAGAAGGAGAATAATCGACGTATTGAATAAGTGTGTAATTTGAGCCGTTAGAGGCTTTGTTACATTAATACGATTGTCTTGTTACATTTACTGTCTATAGTTTAAATATGTTTAAGTCTGCTTTAAGCAGAAGTCGTGTATTTAATAAGTGGTTTGGCGACTGTAAAGGCCTACCGAACACACCGGCAACGAGCCATTGGGGAAAAGGTATAAATGAATGAATGAATGAACGAATGAATGAATTAAAGAATAAATGAATGAATCAATCAATCAATCAGGTCAAACATTTTACGTCAATAAGCCAGCCAATGAGTTGATTTGAAGACATTACATGGTGGAGATAACCAAAGAAGTTGAAAGAATGCTTTTATTTAAGTGAAACTTAACACTTTTCTGTTGTTCAAAGTAGGCCTACATAATATAAACAATTAAACACGCAATCCATTTTGCTTGGTATACTCAAACCTATTTCTGTCAATTAAATTATAAAACGTTACATGAATCTTGATGGGCATGGACATTCCTTGTTTCAATCACACCAAAAATAGGCCAGCGTCTGAAAATGAATTGACATCGAAAACAACTGTTAATGTTTTTATTAAATAATATTATTTGACTTTAACTTAAAAAATTTGAATGAACACACTAATGTGTGTTACACCTGTACATATCTGTGTACCCAGCGTTTAAACCTAGCACAGTTCAACTATCAACGGCGTTTAAAGCTTGCATGCCAAATAAAGACTTAATGTAAATTATACCAAAGCTGATCTTGCAGACAATTTCTTGAGCCTAAAACGTTTTATAATTTTCTTAAGGATTGAATCATACCATATGTACTTACTTTAAAGCAGAAGTTTTGGAGCTTTATTTTTAAATAGTATGTTTCGCTAGAAATCCAATTAGACGGTCAATTTAAATAGCTCTCACTAAAGCAATATTCAGAGAGTCAGTTTAAACATTTACAATCAAGACCTTAACACTATGTTTGAAGAATCTAAATTTTCTCGTATTTAAAAAAAAGTAATTAACAAAATACATTCTATATGAATTGAAGAAAACTGAGCGAAGTTGATTTCATTCCACAACATTCTCACAAAACAACATAATGTACAGACAAACGTGTTATAACAAGATTGTTATTAGACTACAATTTATTTAGTTATATGGTCAAATAAGATATACGAATTCCGTGTTATGATTAATTTTATGGTATTTGTATTTAAAATATTGGCGAAACTCGTTGAGTTTTTAACACTGCTAAATTCGCATTATCATTTGTTACAAAACGAAAGACCAAATTCATGAGGAAGTCTAAAAATGTTTTTATACAAAACAAAAATACAATAAAGTTGTTGCTAACGTTATGAGCCAATTCCTGTTTAAATACAATGACATCTCGTTATCGTCCATCATGATATCTTTTTCTTTTCGCGGAAGGCAAACGGAATGTATACCGCAACGTCGATAAAACCGGAAGTGCATCGAGTGGCTGCTATGGCAACCCACATAAACGATAATCTGTTTCCGGTGATTTTTCACAGTGGCTGAGCATTCACTGTCACTCATTTCCTGTAGAAACAGAAATTAATATGACATGTCGTGTTATGGAATAATATGTTAGGCTCACAGTGTAAATTGTCCATTTTATGTAACACAATCAAGAAAAGAAACGATTCAACTCTTCGCTTTGTGAATGGATTGATTAACAGCTAAACACAACAATCAACAACATTTAGCCCAAGTTGACAGCGCCAAATGAGACAGATGTGCCTTTTTCTGTCAAGTTTGTTCAGTTCTTTACTGTGGGAAGTATTGATTAGTTGTTTTCAGATATTTAGTAGACAGATAAGATAATACGGACTGCCGAAAGCATGGATTAATCTAAGATAAACCTTTACTACTAACTAATGTTGTGAGAGTGTTTGTGGTGGCTCAAATCCTACTTAGACTCAAATTTAATATTATCCAAACTTAATCACAGAGAGGATATCTAAACTAATGCGTATTATTGGTCTCAAAGAGTCGGTTTTGTTATGTTTTTTCAACTCAAGTTTACTTCTCAATTTATTTGATGCTAATGTGTGTAAAAAATATAGTACCAGGACTGATATTAAGAGATGATAAAACAAAAACCCTCAACGTGGGGCTTATTCAAAGATTGGTCACAATTTGCTGGGGAATTTTGATCAGGATGAGACTGTAAGCTGTTAGCTGTGGGTGAGAACAACTTCCCTCGGATGGGGGGAGGGGGGAGGAGTCTATTCTTCGTGTGGACACAGACTGATGCACCCATACCCACCGTCCCGAGGAGTACAGAGACTCGAAGCGTTCGGTTTAGACTGTTCCCGTCTCATTATAGTCCCGTCCATCACCGTGAGAATTTGGGGCGCCTCGCCGTAACTCAAATATGTTGGTTTACTATTGAATAAGATTCATTGCGCTTTCTAAAGATTTATACTCAAGAACATACCTATGTTCTCATTTGTGTAGAAGAAGATCAGCTCACAAAAACCGAATCAAATAATCACAACACTTTGCTTTTTAAAGCGAATTTTGAGGATGATTTACTAGCTTATAGGGCCTCTGCACTCAAAGAAAATATTTAAAAATATAAAAAAAAACAAAAAAACAAAACAATCTGTCCTTTTAATGAACCGTAAAAAGTAATGTTCAATATAAATGGTATTGACATAATTCTACGACAGATAGCGATTTCTTGTTTTTATGGGGTATAGGTGATCCTTCCGTGAAATTGCTACTATCTAGTACTTGCTGCTCGAGTTAATTGGTTGAAGAAATAACCCACGATTGGGTCGAGTGAGTTATTCTTTCCGCAATTCACAAATGTAAAATTAGGATTTATAGCTGTTCTGTTGTACTAATTGTATCACTCCGTTTTCTCTGACTTATTGAAATCAATCTACCGGGTCGATGTCTCTATATCCGTGTTTGGCGCTGTGCGATCTACATCTCAGTCCTCCAATTTTTCTATCAAACTGAAGTTTGCAGACCTCACTCAAGAAAGTACTATATTCCGGACAGTGTTTTTGTCACTGCAGTGATATATCACTTGCATGTGCGAGATTTCATTGGTATATAAAAAATAAATATTATCAATAAATTTGATTACAAGAAATGGGGCTATAATTTGCTATCTAAGGCTTATCATTGAAAAATTGATCGACTTGAAATTTGCTTGACTGACAAGGAAACAAACGTTTTACGTCGGCACACCATGTCTTGCCGTTATAAACAGCAACGCAATGTCCAGCAATTATATTAATACATTTTGCAAACGTGTGTCAAATGGTAGTTTGTGTTTTATATCCACCAAAAAAGTGGCACGAACACTGAACTGTACAGTGTAATGAGAATGTGGTTTTCTAAATATTTCGGGCGTCATTTGCAACAGATCAGCAAATAAAAGAAGTGCAAAACAAGATGGTCCGGGTGTATGGAGTTCTTTTATGATGTTTTATATAATGTTTGAAATGAGTGTGTACCAAAGGTAAAGGTTCGAAACAAACGATTTCCGCCTTGGTATGATAATGACCTTCTATGTATGTATAAAGATAAACTGAAAGCTCATAGACAATCTAAACGAACCAATCACCCTGATGATCATTTTAAGTTTCAAGGTCTGCGTTCAACATTTAAATCTTTACAAGAGATAAAATATGCAGATTATATTGATTCAGTCGAACAAGAGGTAAAAAAAGACAGTAAACGCTTTTGGTCTTATGTCAAGGGTAAATACAAGGGTTCATCCATTCCTAATCATGTATATTTTAATGGCATAGAAAGCAGTAAGCATCACGAAATAGTTGATCTTTGTTCGATCATTTTCAGCTCTGTGTACTATAAAAATGAACCTTAAAGTATTCCTGATTTTGATGATGTCATAAATGACTCTCTGTCTTTTATTGAATTTAGAAATACTGACATTTTTAACATTTTAACCAACACTGATCCTACGAAAGCTTGTGGCTCTGACAATCTGCCAGGAATTGTTTTAAAAGAGTGTGCAGAGGAACTGTCAATTCCATTAGGCATTATTTTTAAAAAGTCAATCACTTGTGGTATATTTCCTCGTTGTTTTAAAATAGCAAATGTTATACCATATTTTCAAGAAAGGGGACAAGCATAACGTGGAAAACTACCTACCCATCTCTCTTTTACCACTATTCTCTAAAGTGTTTGAAAGGGCTGTCCATACTAAATTACTACAACATGTTCAGAACTATATATGTGATACCAACATGGGTTTTTTCCAGGGCGCTCAACGTCTACTAATCTTTTGGAATATGTTGATAAAATAACAGAATGTCTCGATAAGAAAATTCAAATGGACAGTATATATATTGATATATCAAAAGCATTTGACACCATTAACCATACACTTCTGTTACACAAATTGAAAGGCTATGGTGTCGGAGGCTCTTTGCTAAAGCAAAGTGTTGTTTTAAAAGGTTTTAAATCGTCTTCTTCTGCTGTGTTATCTGGGGTACCCCAGGGTTCCATTTTAGGACCATTACTTTTTACGCTTTTTATCAATGATTTACCAACTGCTGTTAGGCATTCTGATATATCTGTTTACGCAGATGATTCTAAGATTTTTCGACAAATTCATACACATGCCGATTGTTTATTGTTGCAAGATGATGTAAAAAATATAAGTTTTTGGTGTGAAAAGTGGCTAATGAAAATTAACAACAGTAAATGTTCTATAGTAACTTTCTCATGCAATAAGAAGATTTTAAATTTTACCTATGTTTTGGATACACATGTTTTAGATAGAGTGTATGAGGTATAAATAACCTTGGAGTCATTTTAAATTTTAATTTGTGTTTTAATAATCATGTTGATCAAATTTGTTCAACCGCTTTTAAAATGTTAGGACTTTTAAAACGAT
>JAVFBX010209313.1:0-12054 GCA_034783855.1 Mopalia kennerleyi
GGTTCTTCACCGTAAATCACTTATTTCATAGATGACACTGATGTTTCTTGGCATCCATATACGGTGTCGGGTTGGATATTCATTTTTCGCACGCTAGGGACTTTCTTTTTCTTGGTTTCTTCTTTTTCCCACTTTGATATGATTTATTAGTACAAATCTAGACAATCTGTAATGGCATGAGATTAATTGCATGGCTGTTAACTTACTATCTTTTTTCTCGTTTCCTTCCTTCAACACTTGTGGGTTGGACCGACCCATAGAACGACCACTCGACGTCCATTTGCACGTCAAATCAATAATTTCACAGCAAAACCCTCCTCCGCGTTCGAAAGTGGTCTTAGTCTCGCCCACTATAGAAACTCTCGCGAGAATACGAGTGTGTAAGATGGTGGCAATTTATCTCAATCTGTCATAAATTTTAATTTGCACGGGAGAACAATTTTGGTCTATTGAGCACGCCGATAAAATATTCAACGGACAGGACAAGCAGTGTTTTTTGGCGAGTTAAGAGGCCATACGGATTCAATATTATTTGTATTGCAGAGGAAGGCCTTATTTCTGTAGGTCTATCGACTATAAGATATGTATTTGTATCTATAGGGCGTCATCCCGCAACAAAGTACACAACGACGCTTAATAACCAAGACGTCACATTTACGATGTCGGAAATGCAATGTAATTTGTTTATCACGTAGGCATTTTACGACATTATGGTCCATGGTTGTAAAGTGGAATTACGCGGGTGTCGCGGGAGAAGGGTATTGTTAATTTATAAAGTCACTCGTCAGGGGTTTGTTGATAAATTTGACCAAATTTTGGTGATATTCATCATATCACGTTGACTCTCGTTAGATAATCTCGAAATATGTACAAATTTGATTTACTATATTTAATTATACTGATACTATATACGCGCAAAGTTGTTTTCACTGTCGTTGCAAGACGAAGAACCTTCTAGCATTTAGGAATATCGGCTTGTGTAATCATGTAACAAATTCGCCAAAAACAAACACAATTCCGAACTTACCCTAAACGCTCCTCTAGTCTTTAAGGCGTCAATGTTTACAAGACACACTCGGAAAAACAGCCAACATGAAATACACATGTGTGATATCTGATATATGGGCAGATAAGAATTGAATACTGTTTACCCTGAACAATGATAAGTAGTAAAACATATTTCGGGTTATTCTGACACGATAGGTTGTAGAAAAAAAACATCGTTCGCCATGGATTGTTCTGACTATAGGCCTACCTCACCTTTTCACCCTTGGTTAGTCTTCTGTCCACTAAAAGGTCGATCTATTGCTGTTGTGGAATAACCAGCTTACTGTAATCTGCGCGGACCTTGGAGGAAACACAAAGGCAGTAAACCGGCACGGTCGGCCACAACGGAAAGAATCACACAAAAGCTTTATTGACTCGGCATAGTCCCCAATCAATCAGATCAATAGGCCGTACTGTAGTGGTTAACAACCATCAAACAATAGCCATTCATATATGATGATCCTATACATTCATTCAACAAGGTATTGTTATCGAGTGGCGTCCCGGGTTGTGAAAAGCTATATGCTTCGGTGTAGAGATAATTTATCACTATTTCTTTCTCGCTTACTTGGTTTTCGATTCCATTTAATTTCAACCAGAGCGCATTATTATTGGGGCTTTTTACTTTAGAATTTACCCCCAAATGACGGATGGTCAAGGCACCCACTGTTACTATCCGGTGGAAGGATACAAGACACAACTCCGTCTCCACCTACTGTAAATGGTGCTCGCCAAACATTGAAAATGGCAATCTATTAACAATGCTAAAGCCATAGGTCTTTTAGGTCATATTTTGTAATGTAGATAAGGAACATTATGTTTGTCTCCAACGGGATTAGGAACGGTAATCGCTCCAGCCGACTGAGCTACATGCAGAGGCTTACGGCTGAATGACCACGGATTTCTAGCCCTCTTTCTCTACGGGCAGCACTGACACAGGAAACTAAAACACCGGTAGCTTCTTCAGTTGGTATATCATTACGAGGGTTCATCACTATAAAATGTCAAAAATTAACAACGATGTGTCGTCATAGTGGGGGTTTGCTTGGAAGGCCTGTTATGACCGCCCGTCGAATTTTTGTCGGGATTTATCTTCGTTTCAAGTAATAGAGCTACAGGATATGTGATGTTTATAAAATAATCTTACTATTTAGCCGTAAGCAACTAATTGTTTATCTTCAGTGCCGCTTCAAATTAGGGTGTCAATGGAAGTACTCTATAGTACCCTACAAACTGGCGAAAAATACAGGCTACATGTGTATTTATGGGGCGTAGACGGAGTTAGATAAAGCGTTATAACTTGAATGAAAATAAAAAGTCATGGGATTCTAAAACGGCACGATTTGTCTCAAGGACTTCAGGGGATTCCCCTTATTTGCCTCCTTTTGATTGGTCAGGAGAACAGTTCACAGCAGTGGACCAATCAAAACGGCGCAATTTGGAGAATCCTCTGAAATCGTTAATACAAATCGCACGTGAGGTTGACTGCATATAATACATGTCTGTAAGATACGTATTCGCATGTAACCACGAGGATGCGCTTTAACGAGAGGTTTGTAACGCCAATGTTCAGACGTCACCATTCCGTAGTCTGGGGGGATGGCCAATCTGTCGGAATAGGGAATCTCACTCGTCCAATAAAAGAGTCATTACACTAATCCTAAAGGTCAGCGTACTTTTGTGTGTGTTTGAAAGATAATGTTTTACTAGTAACATAAGGTAGACACAAAAACATTCAACGTATGGTAGGGTTTATTGGTATTGTTTCAAACATACGGTCTTAGTTTTTCTCTTGATATATCTGAACCGGTGGATTCTCTAAGCCCTTGTTTATACACGCTCATGTTGGCATTGTTGGTGATAAACCAGATGTGTTACCAACGTGGTAACTGGGCTGCAATTTGAGCTGCAACAGTAGCCATCTCAAATGCTACCCAAAAAACAAAAATAAGGACCTAAACATTCTATTTAAGGCTCCTTGTCTCTTCACGTCAGGATATTCCCAAAGGCTTATCTTTGGTTTAACCCAAAGTTCCAGTCGGCGTTGAAAAGCTAGATTCTACTTGATGGTTACAACACAATGCTATACTTACTAGATTCTACTTGATGGTTACAACATAATGCTATACTTACTAGATTCTACTTGATGGTTACAACATAATTCTATACTTAATAAATTCTACTTGATGGTTACAACATAATGCTATACTTACTAGATTTGTCCAGAACATGACAGCATCTACAAGTCTGTAAACTTCCAACACGCCTGTGTCAGGAAACTCCTCTATAGCTGTGTTTTAATGCAGTGGTACCAACACATTTACCAAAAAGTCGTGGTGATAAATACCACATTGACGCATTTATGCGTATTATTGGATACAGACCAGGATGTAACTGCTCAGCTGGTTGAAGTGGTCGAACAGTGTTAAGAAGATGTGACTCTTACACGAGGTTCAGCCAGGGAATGCCCCAGCAAACTACACACATTGTTTTAAAAGAATATTGCTTTCTCCAATCACGAGTTCACTGACTAATCAATCCAAGAATCGTCTGCAAGCGGGATTCAAATGAATCACTTATATATTCATGTGATCAATACAGATGTAACGATTCGGAATGACAGACCAAATTCGAAAGGCACATATAATCAATTCGGATGTATCAGTTCGGAATGACAGACCTCATTGAAAAGGATCGTATATTCAATTTAGATGCCGCGTTTCAGAATGACAGACCAAATTTGAAAGGCTCGTACAATCAATTCAGATGTATCATTTCAGGATGAAAGACCAAATGCGAAACGCTCATATAATCAGTTAAGATGTATCGATTCGGAATGACAGACCAAACCCGAAAGGCTCGTACAATCAATTCAGATGTATCATTTCAGGATGAAAGACCAAATGTGAAACGCTCATATAATCAGTTCAGATGTATCGATTCGGAATGACATACCAAACCCGAACGGCTCGTACAATCAATTCAGATGTATCATTTCAGGATGACAGACCAAATGCGAAACGCTCATATAATCAGTTAAGATGTATCGATTCGGAATGACATACCAAATTCGAAAAGCTCGTATAATCAATTCAGATGTATCGATTCAGAATGACACATTAAATTCCAGTCACCAATTCACAAGTCTTTATGATAGAACTGGAGAAAACGAGAAATAAGCGTTGAATTAAATATACAATGGACTCCAGCTAAAGTTAAATGCAGTCGGTTAGTCATCACAATAACTGTTGCAAGGGTTCTGTGATTTGCATTGGCAATCTGATTACAAGTATTCGAAATGGCTCCATAAATTTTAAGTCCTATAATATTGGCTTAAAAATGATAGATCTGAATTTATTAGGGGATTGATTGTACACAACATTTTAATAATTTTAGATACTTATATCTTTCCTCTTGTAACATCAACCCGGTAAGGCCATTTCCAGCGATACGGACAACATTTGTCAGATTAGCCAACTAATGGTGGGGTTATAATGCATCTAATCAGCTCAACACAGATTATCTTCTTCATCTCTCATTTTTACCTCGTCTTGACATCTATCCCTATCACCTCATGTCATTAATGAACTGAAGAGCCCATCCTGACAACTATCCCTATCACCTCATTTTATGCATGAACTGAAGGGCCCCATCCTGACAACTATCCCTATCACCTCTTGTCATGAATGAACTGAAGAGCCCATCCTGACAACTATCCCTATCACCTCTTGTCATGAATGAACTGAAGAGCCCATCCTGACATCTATCCCTATCACCTCTTGTCATGAATGAACTGAAGGGCCCCATCCTGACAACTATCCCTATCACCTCTTGTCATGAATGAACTGAAGGGCCCCATCCTGACATCTATTCCTATCATCCAATTTCATGAATGAACTGAAGGGCCCCTTCCTGGCAACTATCCCTATGGACACAATTTCATGAATGAACTGAAGGGCCCCATATTGATAACTACCCCCATCCCTGATATTAAATCAAATGTAAATTCATTCAATTTAGTAATTATTTTTACGTTTGCAGCAACAATATTCTTGTCAAGATGGTATACTTGTGGTATTTATGGTATGAATGTACATACATGTATGTGGTTTATTCGCATACATAGATATATAATAACACAGTATCGCCCTACAGTGTCAGAGAATTATATGAATTATCTTGGATTGCAACCAAATTTCTCCCAGGATAATCTCTTCTTTTTGTTTCAAACCGATTGTTATATCGAGAAATAAACTTTTGGCAAAATTAAAAAAGTACCCCAATATGTCAAAAACCTTTGCTCAATAGATATATTAATTTATTTCTAATCTTTATACGAATTTGGTTCTAGAGTAATTGACGCCTCACATATCAAAGTACATGTCAGAGTTCATATGAGATGAGCACTTAAAACTCTGTCTGTTCTTTACCCAGTAAATCTCCCCTAACAGTGAGTGTCACCAATATAGATTCGTGTCGCTTCATAGTTCTCACTAGTGGAAGATTCATGCGTTTCCAAGGTGTGTATCAGCTCACAAAACAGCTGAAGTGCCTACTATCCATACAAGGGTGCCACTCAGGTATACGATAAGTGCGAGTCGTATCCTGGTATGTAAAATGGGTTTTCCGCTATTGCTTCCTTCTTACCAACTGTATTTATAATACTTATAAATCAATGTATGCCACAGTATAACATTATATACAGACTCCTATAATTGCAAATGTCGCAGCTCCACTTCAAGCGACTTGTTTCTACAAAAAAACGAAATAAATTGAAAGTTGTATTTCGTCTAGAAAAGCGTTATGTTTTGAAGATATGTACGCATCAGCTGTGACCAGCCATATTTTACGGGAGTCTTCCGGGAACAATTAAATTTCATTCTTTCTTGAAAAGCACACAGGAAGCATGTCGATTGTCTCGTACAGCCCAGCACCATTAAGATTCATAATAAAAGGCTTTTCTGGAAGATAGCTATTCAACATGTACAAGTATCATCTCGACTGTGCTTTTTATTCGTAAGAAAGGAGGCATTCAGATCTAAGTTTCTAGTTCAGTTGTAAATCTCTGGCAGATGTTAGTTAAGGCTATACCCGAGAAGGTCCTGTCGTTATACATGTTACAACAGATTGACCAGAAACAAGTTAATTTCACTGTGTCACGCCAGCTAACAAATCAAACAGGGATAATGACCGATAGCTTACTCAAGTTCCGTGTTATTTACACTTCCAGCTATTCAGTTTTACAGCCGCCACATATTTGTACAATTGTTTGTAAAACCCCTCAAACTAAACCAATTTTGATATTGTCGGAATTCGCTTATTTATGGCCGGATTGTAGTGACAGTTGACTAGCCATGTATAACATTGAAGAAATAAGGAGACAATTACTTCATGCTTTTCTGACTGCATTATACACTTTTGCTATCATGTTAGAAAGCGATAGGCCTATGGTAAAGGTTAAGTGTGATTGATTGATTGATTGATTGATTGATTGATTGATTGATTGATTGATACGTACTCAAGGATATTTCATTTATATGACGACGGATTGTCCACTTGTCTCTCTGACTCCAGTCCTTTAAATATACGGTAGAAAATCCATTAGTGAACCTAGTAAAAACCACCCCGCGATTGCCCCAGACTTGTATGCAGGAGAATCATTAAGCCGACACGCTTAGCCAGTTAACCACGGCCGCTGGTTAAATATGAGTTAAGTACCAATAACTTCTGTAGTATACGAAGAGCTTGTTATTTGAGTAAGCCTAACGCTAGACTGGGCTTTTCCTTCCATAAGTATAATTGCACCGCCATTATATAAGTAAAATATTGTTGGGTTCTGCTGTATAACAGTCACTAAACAGACAGTTGGAACCTATTTGTCCAAAGTAAGACTGACGGACTGGTCTTTTGACAGACTGACTTTACTACTGACTGACGCTCTGAGCGAGGGTTTTCACTTATTTGGCGGCGATGTATCCTAATAGAACTGTTATTACCACACAAGCACAAACATACAATGTGATGTGTTTATAACTCCGTGAGACGGCATGACTACGCTTGAAACATAATGCCTTTGACCGGAGGGCGCCAAAATAAGAAACCATTTCAATACCACTGATATAAGTGCACATAGTTACATGGACACGCCACAGCATGCATGAGGCAAATAATGGAACAACTCAATAAGACATCAAAACGACCATAGTATAATCCTTGATGTAAAACATTTATTTCTCTTTCAAAATTACATGGATTCAAATAATCCCTTTGTAGGAAAAATCATTTATAAATATATTAAGATGAATAAATAAACTGTACAGTATGAATTATCTCTTATTACCGACTAATTCAACATTTCACAATTTCTTTTCGGAAGATGTCATTTTGACTGTATAGGTGAGATTCTAACAGTTTGGGTTCTTCGTGGTCGGTTCAGGTGTTGGGGCTGGAGTTGGGGCTGGAGTCGGGGCTGGGGTTGGCCTTGGCTTTGGCGACTCTGTGGTCACTACAACATAATTAATAAGCTAGATTAGATTCAGGGCAGTCGTCTATAGATCTGCCCTTGAGCATATCGTTCAATCATTTACAAAAAAACTCCATGTGTACACTACAGGATGCATGCTTCCAGCGAGTTATGTTGTTTTACTTTTTCTCTGAAGCATTGGATAATAAAACTACATATTCCAAATGTTTTGAAATCATGAAAAAACCATTGAGACATTTTCTTTTTATATTTTGAACTGATCTACGAGAAGGGCTCCCTATTCAAAATCCTCTTATAGTAGACACACTAGACATAATAATTTAGTACATTATTGGAATTAAAGATACGGTGTTAGAGATAAAGGTGAATTATAGTTCACTATGAGGGATGCTATTTTTGTATCATTACCACGTGGCTAAGTAAGAAACGTTTTCAATTTTTGATTTTAGACAATAAAATCTAGGTCAAATATATTAATATTTTCTTATGAATCAATACTTACATGGCTTTTCGCAGAGTAGTTTGACGAATTCGGAAGCAAATGATTTGAGGGCAGAACCGTCCGATACCTGAATTATGTGAGACCCAGAACTGGCGATACTTTTCAAAATATCTTGGTTTCCGTTCCCGATTCCGATAGCAAATAATTCGATACCCTTCTGCTTAGCCCTAAATACTTCATTCAATAGCCCTTTTACGTCTCTGATCTTCTCCGGCACAACTATCACTCCAACACGCCGAGCACCTTTACGTCCACCATTCTTAGCGAGGAATGCTTCTTCAGCTAATTCTTTGACCAACGGCTTCACCTCAGCCTGACCAAGCCAATCCAGGTAATTACCTATGGAGGCCTGCATGAACGAAAAATAGGGAAAACATGCTTAAATGAAAAGTTTGTGATCGACAGTTTACGCAACAAAGTGTACAAGGGGTTGTAGAATATAGCATAGAAATCAGAACGCGACACCAGGAAATTAATCATGCGGCCAATTAAAAATAAAATAATTTAAAAATAGAGCATTAAGTTAACAGATGTAATGTTACCCATAACAACTCTAGATTAAGTTTCGGTTTCAATAACTCGACATCCCTGTGCTTGTGTCATTAATTTTTAGAAATATATTAGTAAATAAAATAAATAAAACTATCGGCTTCAGTCCAGCCACATTGTCAGCTTGCATGTGTAGATGTATATAGGTTAAATATGAACTAATCTATTCATAATTCAACTTTCATATATTATTTCGGGAAAGAACCAATCGTATGAAGCTCTATTCCCGCTTTTTACTTTCTTAAAATTGTTAACCAAATGATATCATGTATAAACTTTTGTAACACGTACTTCACAGCATGAAGTGAAATAGTTATTGGTTGAATCGGATGGAATTCATGTTGCACTCATTCACTGCCAAATTATCTCTTCCATTAACCCATACGGAATCTACGTTAAAAGGTCATAGGGAATTGATGCTCAGACATTTTAGTCTTCACTTATATTGGTCTCAGGAATTATTGTACTTGATCAGCTATGTTTGTCAGCATGATATTTCCGATGTGAACCCAGTGATAAAGCATTCAAATATAGTTATGACCGTTCACAGCCAGTTTTAAGACTGTGTAGGCCTACATGTAGCTACTTCTCCTGGGCCTTCAGCCAGTATGCAGCCACTGTCATTGGTGGCTTTACTGTCAAATTGTCTTATATGTCTAGAGCATATTAATTCGAGACGCTCGATAGGCCATACAGCCAAATATCCAGATTTAAAAGGGAGTCTCTGGTTAAAAACAAATTCCTAATCTGAAATTGAGAACGCCTACATGGAAAAATAAGTGGCCTTGATTCGTTCATGTTTTCGCTAATATGTTGTTAGATATTACCTTGTCAACAAACTCTCCTAAAGCAAAGCCCCGGTAATTAAAGCATTCTCCTGTCAAAAGACCGACCCTCATTCCTTCATAGTCGATACCTTCCTCTCTGATAACTCCCATCATGAAATCGAACACTCCTCTGACGTCATTGGTATTCATACGCGAAGAATCCATGGTGAACACAACGTCGGGGTTTGTGTTTCCACAAGCTTTGAATAAAATAATTCAACAATAAGTTATAGTTCTAACCATTGTCTGATAAGATCGGCGCACATTATATCTTCATGATACATCTATGCATACACATTTTAGATGTTTCTAATATATTATCCTCACTGGTTTTGGCTTTATAATAATCTGATCACTAGTAGTGTCTTTGTGACAAGTATATTTAGTGGGTAAATAGAATTATAGGATTAAATCCATTATGTTAACTATACTGAGGAAGTAATAAATCAAAATATATTTTTACTTACGTTGGATGTTTGGTGGTGTTGTCGGCTCTGAGAAAAGAAAGTATAGGTATAAGACGATATGCCAGGTTAAGTTTAAATCACAATTTCAGCAAGGCAACACTTTACTTTATTATAAATGAAATATGATATAGATCGGTCGCATTAAACGATTTTTAAAAAAAAGGAAAATATTTGGATAGTTAAACGTCGCTTTAAAGAATCCCAGTTAGATTTTGGAGGGCTACCCTAATAGCCTTAATAAACACTTTCTGATCTAGTACCAGCTAGATTTAGTCTGTTGCCAAGATGACAGTTTCATTTCAACAAATATTCATCCAGCCGACTACGATGGAATATGAAGCGTTTTGCTTGTTGATGGGAGACTATTCAAATTATAAAGCATTACATCCTATTAGAAACTTGATAAAAGTTTAGAAAGAATGAATAGAAGAAACACTGTGTACATACGAACACAAGCAGTTGCAGCCAAAATGTCTTTGATCTCTTTGAGTGCCGAGTAGCTGGATACATTGAACGCATACTCTTGTGACGTAGCCATAGCTTTGAGGTCAGCCAAGCTTATAGCCTTCCCGACTCCAATTGCAAATATGGTGATGTCCATCCCTTTCGTGGCTTTGATTTCCTCACGTAGTGCGCTCCGAGCAGCTTTATCTGGCTTGCCATCGGTGACAATAATTTCAATTTTTTTAACGTTTTCTCTGGCTTTTGAGAAAAACATTTTTCGGGCATACTTGACAGCCAAATCCGTCCTGGTGGATTCTCCTCGCTCCCACTTGACAGTGTCCAGGCGGCCTAAAAGCGACGCTTCATCAGTGTATTCGTCAAAATTAAATACATGTTGTTTGTTAATTTTAGAGCCAAAGGTAAGAAGAGAAAATCGGACCTTTTCTGGAGAGATCTGAAAACTGGACACTAAGTCTTTCAGAAAAGGCATAAGCTCGTTGTTGAAAGCTGGTGGATGGATACTAGCCGAAGAGTCCAGTACCAAAGAGATGTCGGCTGGCATACCACATGCTGACAAAAAAGAAAAGGAATATTACAATTAGTGCCAATACATGTGTGAGATAACAAAAGCAACACACTTTGTTGTTAAAGTTTTGCTGGCTCCTTGAGCTCAAAATGATCAAAACAATTTGTCTCACTTGGATTAAAAGTAAGATATGCAAACTATATGTTGGTGAAAACAATAATTATAAATTCTAAATACAAACAGTTAAATTGGAGCCTTTAATTAAGTTTTTCCATAATCATATATTCAAGTCGCAAAATGCTTATTGCCTATTTCTGGCACTTCAGTTTTTAGCAGACTCTACATTTTCCAAGGCGTATTTCTAGAAAAGTATTAATGTTGGAAACTTCAAACGGAGCCACATTTTTTTTTAATGTTTCTGAAAGTTGTAATTTACGTTATACAAGGTGGGATAGACAAAAATCCAAAAAATATTTACAAAATGAGGCACGATTTACTATACTATTAGTATTCTATTCGGTCAACTATATAATTTATTGAGTCTTATCGTTATTGTACTTCGAGAGCTAAACCATGAAAAAATCAATCTTTTTTCTGTTGACATTTACTCATTTTGCAATATTTTTTGAAATAATGATTGGATTTCACCACAGTCACATATATGTAATCCTGAGTATTCAAGATTTCCAAAAATATATACATAAATATATGGTACAGATTTATAAACTTCTGCGTAATCGACTAAATATAATGGGTGTTCTGAAAATCGACCAAGGGTTCCAGCAAGACCGTAAATTCATATCTTGACTGACCGTTTGGCGTTTAACGCCTTTTGTTAAACCATTTATCATTTTCAACAGCAAACAGCAGCAGCACAACCTAAGAGCAACACGTTTCGTCGTAATTGAATTTTCAATGCTTTAGTTTAATTGAAGAACTTTGCAATTGTTTTTGTCAGTTATGTTCCTTTCTGACTTAGTTTAAAGAATTTTGTGATTATTGTTAAGTCGGTAAAGCTTCTTTGTGATTGTTATTTAATCGTTAATGCTTCTTTGTGTTTGAGTTTACAGAATCGTATGACTGGTGTTTAGTCGCCAACGTATCTATATGACTGAGTGTAAAGAATGCCTTTGTCTTAAGGTAGGTCGGCCCCTTCGAGGTCAAAATTTGTCTGTTTTTTTTTTATTTGTTAATACGAAAATTCACAT
>JAVFBX010209324.1:0-12053 GCA_034783855.1 Mopalia kennerleyi
ATAAGCGATTGAAAAGCACATCACGAGACACATTATAACGGGGGCACTTTAACAGGAAATGTTCAATTGTGTCAGGGTCTGGGCATAGGTCACAATTACCGTCAGGGTGTTTACTTATTCTGTGTAGATAAGAATTTACCGGAAAGTGACCGGAAAACAGACGAAACAATACAACCTCGCCTTTTCGAGAAAGATTAGTGGATGCACAGTCTCGAGTCCGCGTTTTGTCTTCTTTTAAAGCAAGGAACAGTGAGACAAGGGCAATCCATCATCACATTAGTGAAATATCATTGAGTACGACATTAAACCCCAGTCAAACAAACAAAGACCACTAACTTAAATACAGTGTTTAAAAGAAATCAACTATCAAATTGACACATGTCAAGGATGCGGCCTCAGATTACCCCAGGTAGCAAGTCTATGAAGCCGCAACCAATGCCTCGTCCGTGTATATGTTTTCAAATTTTAAACATGTCCAATTTCAGGTGTCGACAGTGGACGTATTTCCAATCAGAATTGCGGTGTGCCCGCCATTACAAGAGACGGTCCATACATTGTCGGTGGCCAAGAAGCCAAACCTCACACATACCCATGGATGGTAAACAAAGTTCAAAAGCTTATCCAAAAACTATATTTGCAGTAACATTTATAGGTCTAACTTATATGACAAATAGAGAATATATAAGAGTAAAAACATTTTATGGCATCTAAATTTTTATCATGTATTTTTAGTCTTCTGTTACATTTTAATGTAATATAGTCATAATGAAACGAATAGGAAAGATAAGATGAGATATAACATAATGACCTTTATTAATAGTCGATTTGTGTAAAACTAAAAAATGTGAGCTCACCTCTAGCTTTCATCACAGACTGTTGATATAACCAAAAACTAATGCACAAAATCAATACAAGACTTCTGTTTGGTGCTTAAGTTTTGTGGTATTTTCTCTTGATTTCAGGTTTCTCTGACGTATAATGGAAGACACATCTGTGGTGCCACACTCATCTCAGACAGATTTGCACTAACTGCTGCACATTGTGTTCCTGGGTATGTAGTGTTTCACCAGTTCACAGAACTCTGGCAATTTCCACATAAACTTGCATCTTTTGATGTTTTTATTAAATTTTTTTTTTTTTAGACACGGTACTTTTATATTTTTTTTATCTGACATTAAAAAAACTCTGAAATACAAATATGGTTGATTATACATTGGATGTTTCAGTTCTGGCAATACAAACGGTTACTCGGTAGTCTTGGGTTCTCACCGACGAGATTCCACTGAGAGTGGACAAATCACTACAGCTGTAAGTTCCATGACCCGTCATAAGGACTACAGCAGTAGTACTCTCAACAACGATATAGCTATGCTGGAACTGAGAGATCCCGTTTCCTTCAAAGACACCATATCAACAGCCTGTATCGCTCTTACTTCTCCATCAGCAGGCACAGACACCACGGTGACAGGATGGGGAACCCTCAGTAGTATGTTTTATTTTGAATCTCTGAAGATCGATATAGTGATATAGAGAATACTTCAAAACAGCATCATTTCTCTTAAAAAACCCATCAGTAGTGATTTAGTTTAATTTGTTAAAATGCCTTACAAATAGCTGAAATGTAGAGTAAAATTATCCCCTTACCTCTAAATTTACACCGAACTGTGATAAGTATGTAAATATTCCATACACTGAAGTGCGGTGGTCCGGTGCGTTGTATACTTGGCAGAAGAAACCTCACTATCTACGGCTATGTGGAAATCAATATGTAGAAAATACAAGAATGTAACCGTAAATTTGAACTAAACATAGATACATGACGGGGAGAGTAATATTGATGTGATTATTATAACCATTAATTGTTTAAAAACAGGTGGTGGATCCTCTCCTAACGAGCTCCAGGAGGTCGTGGTGCCAATCGTGGGTCACAGTCAATGCAGTTCCTGGGTGTCTGGTGTTGTTGAAGCAAGCATGATCTGCGCAGGCTTAGAAGAAGGAGGAAAGGATTCATGCCAGGTACTCACCATTTTTGATTACTTTAAATTTTGCCAAAAAACCCAAGGCTTGTTATTTGTAGAGTACTGACGCTATTTAAAAGCACTGTTACACATGTAATGCCAAACATAGCCCTAATATTATAATATCTTCGGCTAGGAGTCGGGCTAGAAACCGTATACCTTCTACGATAGGACAGAATATGCTAGTTTCATACTTGAAGGTCTCTTAACTAACTTTATAAAGAAATATTGAAATTCAAAGACTGTTCTATCTGCTGTGTCCACAGGGCGACAGTGGCGGTCCTCTTGTTGTTCGAACAGGCGGAAAATGGTATCTGGCCGGTAAGAAACCTTTTCTTTCAATACTCAACTTTTATACATCTTATGAAGTTACATACTTCAATTCTACAAAATGCAAATGATTATAAAATATTACGAAATAGATTATCAGCTCCCTATATGATTAACCGTGAGCGGGTACGTCTGGAGAACGAATTAATTAACTGAGCTTTTTCGTTTTGAACAGGTATTGTGAGCTGGGGCTATGGATGTGCCGGGCGTCGTAATCCAGGTATTTACGTACGTGTCTCTAACTACGTGGACTGGATCAAAGCCAACTCTAATGTTGTATAAGATGTAGGAAATGAATGATAGATTGTCGCTGTCTAGACCTTGCAGGGGATTGAATAATTAAAAAACAATCAACAGTAGTGTTGTAATATTAATAAAACTGAATGAATTGTCCGTCTTACTGCTTATTGTCTCTCCTTAATTAAAGTATTTTATTATCGCTCTTCTTATTCATATATGAGTTGTTTTCACGAAATATATACTTTTGTCTAAATTTAAATGCATTCGTTTGTGAGTTGGCTTATAATACGTAAACAAAGTTTCTAGATATTCAGTTAATTCAATTAAAATATGTACACAGTTTTCAAATTGAAAATAAAAAATTATAAAAAAGGAAGAAAAAGAAAATACTAAGCAAATTAAAAAACGGACAATCAAATAAACAATTGATAAACATCAATTGATTATTGATATTGGCCTGTCCGGTTTGAAAGGATGTAAGCCAATAATTATATCGTTTTTATGAAGCGATAAACTTACAGATGGCGCTTGGCATGCCATACTTCTGGGAGTTGCTCAGATCTAGCGGCTCGTACAACAGAAGACAAGTGACTACATCATGTATATAACCAATAAGACGTATGTTGTGTAGTAGTACATGTTGCTTGCTATTAAATGGAAAGCAGTGTAACAAATTATACTCAGCGATTTCAGACTCTTCCGAAAACACTTCCTGAAATGTCGGATATAAAATTGTTAAATAATTCGTCATTTAATGACACAGTCATTTCTCATACAACTCTGAATAATATTGACAGGGTGATCGCCCTGGTAGTCCCGAAATAGAGGTTGATCCGTACAAACACCTCATAATTTTCTCGTAAATTCACATTTGTGTACCGTTGTTATCATATGATATGGCAAATCATTTTAGTGGCTGGGAAAACACAGTTCACGAATGCAGGCATTTTACACAAAAATGTTACGTACAATGCCAGCATATGTCAATGAGGGTCTAATAAACCTTTTATACATTATCTTTATGCATGTTTATGTAATCCTAAAACAAATTCGTGTTAAAAGTCAATCTTAAGTGTTAATGCGTTCTGGAATATAGAAAGAATTTAGTTTTTGAAACGTTGCGTGCCACCTTTCAACTCTTTGCCCAGGAATGAATGGTGTGGGTTTGGTAATAATTCACCTTTCTAGCTTGTTATCAGACTCTGTTTGGATCTAAAAGATTTATGTCACTGAAATGGAATCTGTAAAGGGAAACACAATTGTTTTTCGACTTAAACTTATTTTTGTTATTGCATATTTTCAAAGAGAACCATCTGTATTGCACTTGCATTCGAATTAGCATAGCCGTTAATTAGTTAATTTAAAAAGCTGAACTGACGTTACCGGTGATAAATAGTGTCACCAAATGCCTACTAACGATGGACATATAGAAGGGGCGGGCTGCAACATTATGCAACTCTAAAAAAAGATAACATAAGGATTTAAGTAAGCCTATCGTTTGTTTACAACAACATGATATCAAATGAATATTATAACGGTAGTTTAAATTAACTTAATATCGACTAACAAAACATTCAATGACACATATTAAACTTATCTGTCCTGGTTTTGGAATGAATCCAGTTCATTGTGATGTAACAGATTAGTACAACAAAAATACGCTACATACAATAAAAGCATATCCTTTGCAGCTATTTGACCGAAAAACTATTATATTCAGGTAGGATATAGCCAATATGCTGTATCTTACAAGAGTCAATCTGACTCGCGGACAAGTGGTTTTTTATGGTTGAATAGTAAATAGAAGCTTGTTCAATCTGTTTTTCATTCTGTTTCGCATGTGGGATTTTTTTCGTTATATACCGGGTATATACTTTTTTTTTATACCTACCGAAACCAAATTCTTTTATTTTTCAATTCAAGAAATTTGTATTTATAAAAATGATTTTGTTCGTACGTTTTATAATTATAATATATAGCACAGGTTGAGCAACGGAATGGCCGACATTATTGGACTCCCAATACCAGCAAAATAATATTCCAAACGAACCACTCAACATATTTTCCTCACGACAGCTCCCTTGCAACGTTCGCTGAGCACGAATGCAAATGACATATAATTCATCTGAAAGTTCTCCGGTCTTGCAACTGAAATGGAATGTTCCATAGTTAATAGTTTTGCCGTATAGGTCACATTTGCTACATTTAATATTTCTGCAAGAGACATACAACCGAGGCACATACAGAGAATCAGCCAATTATAGATTAACTATGAGAAACACTATACAATTTGTCAACATTGAACATTTCTTTCTGGCAATCTTTAAAATTCTTTTATTTGTTACGTGGATAATAGTATTTTAAAAGTACATATGTTATTAATTAACAAAAACGATAAGGTTAACTTTACATATGCTAACACATGTGCCAATATCCTGGACAGCTTTTGTTTCAACGGAAAATGATCGGTTCAATACAGCGCTTCGAGCAACCAGGCTACGTGGATCACCCAGCCAGGATGGCTAAGTGATCTACATGTATAGAAGGCCAGATGGCTGAGCGATCTACGTGTATAGAAGGCCAGATGGCTGAGTGGTCTATGTGTATAGAAGGCCAGATGGCTGAGTGATATACGTGTATAGAAGGCCAGATGGCTGAGTGATCTATGTGTATAGAAGGCCAGATGGCTGAGTGACCTACTTGTATAGAAGGCCAGATGGCTGAGTGATCTACGTGTATAGAAGGCCAGATGGCTGTGATCTACGTATATAGAAGGTCAGATGGCTGAGTGATATACGTGTATAGAAGGCCAGCTTGCTGAGTGATCTATGTGGATAGTAGGCCAGATGGCTGAGTGATATACGTGTATTGAAGACCATATGGCTGTTATATACGTTTATAGAAGGTCAGATGGCTGAGTGATCAAGGAGGATAGAAGGCCTGATGGCTGATTGATCTTTTTAATAGAAGGCCAGATGGCTGAGTGATAAACTGTTATACACCAGCTGATTGATCTAGGTGGAAAGTAGGCCAGATGACTGAGTGATCTATGTGTATAGACGGTCAGATGGCTGAGTGATCAAGGTGGATAGAAGGTCAGATGGCTGAGTGATCTATGTGTATAGACGGACAGATGGCTGAGTGATCTAGGTGGATAGACGGTCAGATGGCTGAGTGATCTATGTGTATAGACGGCCAGATGGCTGAGTGATATATGTGTATAGACGGTCAGATGGCTGAGTGATCTATGTGTATAGACGGCCAGATGGCTGAGTGATATATGTGTATAGACGGACAGATTGCTGAGTGATCTATGTGTATAGACGGTCAGATGGCTGAGTGATATATGTGTATAGACGGACAGATGGCTGAGTGATATATGTGTATAGAAGGTCAGATGGCTGAGTGATATATGTGTATAGAAGGCCAGATGGCTGAGTGATCTATGTGTATAGACGGTCAGATGGTTGAGTGATCTATGTATATAGACGGCCAGATAGCTGAGTGATCTATGTGTATAGACGGCCAGATGGCTGAGTGATCAAGGTGGATAGAAGGTCAGATGGCTGAGTGATCTATGTGTATATACGGACAGATGGCTGAGTGATCTAGGTGGATAGAAGGCCAGATGGCTGAGTGATCTTGGTGGATAGAAGGCCAGATGGCTAAGCGATCTAGGTAGACAATAGGCCAGATGGTTGAGTGATCTGTGTATAGACGGCCATATGGCTGAGTGATCTATGTGTATAGCCGACTTTAGGGTCATAGGTTCGAGCCCAAATAAATAATTTTCTCAACTGGAATCATTTCTAACAAAGACAGTGTTATCCCGAAAAATACTGTAAATGGTCTTTTCTCAAAGACACAATAACAATGTCATGTTTAATTTTGTGTGTTTCTCACTGACTGTTGAATACCTGTGATATTAATAAAGGTAAAAAAATCACAAATACACTAACCGTGCTTAAAACTTTCATGACTATGCTGCTCAGCTGTGATCAAAACATTTGTAATGAAAAATGTCCTGTTCGGCACTATTTTAAGTGTACATATTTGACACATAACCCACTCAGTGGATGGTAAATCATAGCTACTCTGGGAGTTGCAAACGAAAATAAATTAAAACAATAATAACCCTTATAAAAAAGTACCATGGTGTAGGCCAAAATACCGTTGAAAAACCATGGTATACCACAGTACATTGGCCATGGTACTTTTTTATAAGGGAAAAGACCCCCATTGGTCAATAAGCCGTTCACTTAGCTATGGTTCATAGCTATATAATGTGACAATCGACACACAAATAGTAAGATATTTGTATCAAATGATAAAGAAGCGGCAATAGTTAGTATATAATTTATTGAAAATAATTTACAGGAGTAATAAATAATTCGTTCTTGCATCCGCCCTGAGTTCTAGACAGAACCCCTCCATCATAGTCTCCGACATCTTATTTAACGTCAGAGTTTGATTTGATCCAGTCCACGTAATTAGACACACGTGTGTAGATACCTGGATTACGAACTCCGGCACATCCGTATCCCCAGCTCACAATACCTGGTGTCAAACAAACAAGTCAATACAATAATTTCATCCACTGTATAAATCAAGAGATCTGAATTTTTACTTTATTGTAGCCATTAACGAATGTTCGTTAATAGTCTGTATGTGTGTTACGTCAAATTTATCAGTCTTTTGCTTCAAGGTAAAGGTCAAACAAATAACAAATCATTAACGGATTTACTCGGTTTACATTTGAAAGACCTAAGTCATTTTGTAAATTTCATGGCAACAACAGATACTATAGTTAACTATTTCATGTATTTTACAGTTTGCCAAGCAGTAATATTTCATAAAATTTTGTTCAAATAGGTTTTTCGAGAATAAACAGAATGAGGTCCTTACCAGCCAAGTACCACTTTCCGCTAGTGCTCACAACAAGAGGACCGCCACTGTCACCCTGTTAACATTGTACATATAAAGAGAATAGTATCTTTGTGAAACATCAAACTAAAGTTATCAAATTATATGTTTCTTTATATCTTTATGTCACGTTTAACGTTGTACTCATACTCTATGTTACTCTACGTTACTGACAACGGATTGTCCACTTCTAACTCCGCCTCAATATAGTGGCAAATCCCGCGAATTCTGGTGTCACCTATGCTCAGAATTATTATCAGCAGTTGGTTAATGCTGGCACTGGCTGGAAGATAAGAAATATCCAGTTTCTAGGGTTGATTAATAAGCTTTTACAGTGCAGTCAGCATTCTAGTATTGTAGCTGACATCAACAAATGGTCCAATCCGTAGTGGATTAGCTTAGCTACTGCCATTTACCAAGAATAATGCTTCTTATCTTTAAATTACCGGGACAAATTCAGTTGTAGGTCTGAGACTTTTAAAATATAAAAGAAACGTTTTACTGCGAGCCTTACCTGGCAGGAATCTTTGCCGCCGTTTTCATAGCCGGCACAGATCATAGTTGAGGAAGTGACCCCACTAACCCAGGAACGGCATTGGGAATCACTTACGATTGGGACATCCACCTCCTGGAGTCTGTCAGGGGAGGAGCCACCACCTGTCAATCAAAGTTAGTATGAAAAATTTACCCCATTCGGTAAGATTAAGGTCTGGATGAACACTTCGCACCAGTGTGGAGAAATGTATAAAAGATCAGCCCTACATATTAACAATTTAAGAAAGTAGTTTCAAATTCTGAAGAAAAACGGTTAAATTTTAGACCAAAAGTGTATTTGTCAGGAAATATGTTAGGATGTTAGACATGTTGATGGGGATAAATATTAGTATGGCGTCAGGCCAGGTTCACTGCTGGGGGTATCTCGCAAAACATATGATATAATATATAGCATATATAGCACACACTTGTAATCTGAATGTGACAAACGCTTATGGACAAGAGAAACCAAAATACAGTCGGACAGACCTCAATATGGACAGGTTTTGTTAAGATGTGCTAATGTTTGAATTGAAACGTATACAGGCAATTGAGAATTTTGTGAACCTCAAAAGCAAAAAAAGAACTGTTTCGAGACAGGTAAATGAACAGACGGACAGCAATGGTGTCACGACAGATCTGAACATGTTGCCCCATAGCTCTAATAGATAGAGAGCACTCTCCTATACACTAGAACTTTTAACGACCTGAGTTAACAAAATCATGCATTAAGCGAAAATCTAAAAAGAGAAGATTTTGTTGGAGAGAAAAACAAACGTACTTGAGAGGGTACCCCATCCTGTCACTGTGGTCATGGTACCAGCTGATGGAGAGGTTGTTGCGATACAGGCTGGCGAGATGGTATTCGAAAAGGCCACAGAACTGCTCAGTTCCAACATAGCAATATCGTTGTTCAGCGTGCTGCTGCTGTAACTCACATGGCGGGTCATCTTTGCGATACCAACAGTGACCTGACCTTGGTCATTGGTACCTCGGCTATGGGAACCCAAGTTTAAGGAGTAACCGCTCGTGCTACCAGATCTGTAACAATGACACAAACTCATGTTTCAGTCAATATTGAAAGTGAACTTTTTTTGTTTGCATCGAGAAGAGAATGTGAGATGTATACGCTCATTGTTAAACTGAAACAGAGGAGTTTTCTTTGCGTTTTTCTGCATTTATTGTTAATTAATTTATTGATTGAATATATTTATTTAATTTCGTAATTGAACAAAAATACAAATTGTAGATACTAGACAATTGTGAAAGTAATTAATTAATGCATCATTATTAAATGCCATAACCATACCCGGGAACACAGCCGGGAACACAAAGTAAAACAGAGTTTTGTTATTGTTTTATATACTTATGTTTAATTAATTTATTGATTGAAAGTATTTATTTATATTTGATAATTAGATAAAAATACAAATTGTAGGTACTAGACAATCTCAAGTAATAAATGTAATCAGGATTGTTAAATGCCATAACCATACCCGGGAACACAATGTGCAGCTGTTATGGCGTATCGGTTGGAGATGAGTGTGGCGCCACAGATGTGTGAGTTACCAGAGAGAAGAGATACCTGAAATCAAATAAATATTTTTTTGACCGATTTGTTTTCTCATGTAAAAATTTTGGTCCGTATAAACACAAACCATAACATATACTTTATGTAATATATATTTTTGTACTCTCGTAAATAAGTAAAAGAAAATACTAGTAATGATGTAGGGTGTTCATATATAAGTTATAATGACACAATGAAAGATCAAACCAAAACGTTTCATCGTCAATAGTTAATAAAATTTGGCTGTTCGATGCAAATATAAAATTCATTTCCTGGTATGCTTATTTCTGACATATCCTTGAGTGCATATACTTTAAATAATTACATTTAATAGAATTAATTGAAGGAACAATATAAGATTGACAAATATCGCCGTAACCTATTTTTGAAAGCTTTTAAAATGTATTTACCATCCATGGGTATGTGTGAGGTTTCGCTTCTTGGCCACCAACAATAAATGGGTTTGTTCTTGTAATAGCGGGTACACCACAGTTTTCATTGGAGATACGTCCACTGCGAACAGCGGCGCCTGGAACCCGAAGCGATTACAATTTACAGAATTAAAGATATAAACAACAGATCATAAGATTCGATAATTGAAATTAGTTGTTCACATGTGGCCGAAACATTTACTTACTATGACACCTTAGCTTAGTTTGCTTTTGCACTGACAGCAATCGTCAGTTGATTATTTGTATCATATTCACCAAGCTTTAAGGAAGTGTATTTCGCGACCAACCAATCAGATTTTTTCATTTTGAACACTATTGAAAAAAATGATCGTCGTTATCGTAAAAATGCTTTAAAAAGTACTTTTGAAAATCCGGGCCGAAATTTATATTTTGCTCTTTATAAAGCGACAAGGTTTGCATTTTTCTTCCACCAGGTGGTAATTTCAATAGCTAGACTCTATAGTCCAATATTGCAGAGAAATACAGATATTACTTAATTCATAACTGGACGAATAGAAACAAAGCCTAGCTAGTTGGCTGTGATAATCTAAACATCTTGTCAAGGCCTTAATAATATGTTAATGCAAAACTAAATTACAGGCTCAAATTTAACTGTTTGTTATTATAATTTAAATTTTTTTCGGTCACAATCATTAATTCTGAAATAGTTTGGTGAATAAACTAGTGAAATATTAGGATTGAGCTCATTATTTATATAAATAACTAAACAATACTAGTTTGTGTCTCACGAAATGTTTGTCTATAACGTGATAATGCAGATTCTACGATTATTTTGCGACTCTTCGTAGTAAGATGTCGAAAACATGTTAACGAAATAAATTATTTGGACAATGCACAGTGTTTGTTTTACTTGCAGATATTGTCAGGCTGCTACAGGAATGAATTTCACCGTTATCTTGAGTTGTACAAAAAAAAACAAATACCATAAGTTAAAAACCCGGACAGAAAATACATAGACAATGAAATGATGGTGAAAATCTTACCAAACACCAGGCTCAGTCCAAAGACAGACACAGCTAATCGAAACATCTTTAGTGAATTGTCCAGGTCGAAGTGCCTTGTTGGAGAAATGTTCCTTTCTTATAAAGACGTCTTAGGATTGGTCGACCTCTCATAACCAGGTCAATGATTGTAAGACCAGGTTAGGCTTTGATAATATTGCAGGTGAATGACAAAGAGGTAAAAGTCAAACTTTCATTAAGGATCGACACAGATAAAAGGTTTAGCCGAACCCTTGTTTCATTGATAAAAATGATATGTTAACAGCCTGTTATGTCGAGTAAAATACAAATGAACCAAAAACACTTTAATATGTGTAGAAAAGTGCTATAAACGTAAACAGATTAAATGTTTTATCATAGAGAATTAGCACAAGACTGGAAAGTGAAATGCTTTTATTTTGTAATCGTGATCTGTCCAAGCTTAGAAGATACTGCAACAGCACAAGATAGTGTTTGAGAGTACATCAAAGAGGGGTTTAAAGTGCGTTTTACACCATAAAATCGATGCACGTGTGACGAAATAACCTTTCCCCAACTTGTATTGCTCCAAACTCAAAATACAAGGTTGGTGAAACCGAAGACCAATATAATTCTTAAATTGGTCCCAGGTGAAACGCAATCGCGGATGTGTGAATAACATAACAGATTAAAATTGTAATATAGTAGTTGCAATGACATAATTTTCTTAAGGTCTTGTTGGACCCCTTGGCCGATTTTCAGAACACCTGTTGTGTTGAGTATATTATGCAGACGAATATAAGTCTGTACCATATATATGTATATATTTTTTTAAAAGCCTGAATACTCAGGATTACGAATATGTAAATGTGGTGAAAATCCAATGATTATTTTTTCAAAATATTGCAAAATAAGTAAATGTCAATAGAAAAAAAATAGACGTCATTTTTCAATGTAAATTTCTCGAAGTAAAATAACGATAAGACTCTATAAATTAGATGATCTA
>JAVFBX010209335.1:0-12053 GCA_034783855.1 Mopalia kennerleyi
TTCCCATATAAAACTTTTATAAGGAGTCAATCTCTCAATGGTGGGCGTCAAGATCCATTCATGGATCTCTTGTTTAACACAAAATACTAAATAGGTTCTGGGCTGGATGGCTTGTGCCACACACACGTGTTCTGCAGATCTCCTCACTTCATCCACCAACATTTTGATTTTATTTAATTGATGATGAAAAGTTATTAAAATTGAGTATTTATGCATTTTGAAGCTTTAGGCAATATCAAATTGAGTCTGATGAAGAATTTTGTCTATAACCCCCCCTGCAACTGCCCCAGTGTTGTTCAGTATGCCATATAAACCAAAATTTAATTTAAAAAACATGAGCACAAAATAATTGCTTGGATAACAGTTCATTGGTGTGTGCATGCTGTTATGCAAAAGTTTAGTATGACTGAATTAAACTTATGGTGTCAGATTGTCAGTTATTGACATCAGGAACAGTAATTTTTCAGAGAAGTCGTTTATGTATAAACATTATGGTACTTGGTAGTCACTTGTGATGCACATGTAGATATATTGAACTTTAAATGCACAGCTGGAAAATCATGCGACCCTGTATCACGTGAAATCCTACATCTGGGGAGAAATTTTAAAAAAAAATTTTAAAAATTTTATTTTATTTTTTTTATTTTGTTTTGTTTATTATAATTTTTTATTTAACCTACTTCAATATTGATGTCAAATTGAAAAAAGTTTTTTTTCGAACCATAATTGCTGTATGTAGAATCTGGTGAGAAATTTTTTACCTGAAAATTTGTCGTCACGAGAAATTTTACATTTTTTCCAGGGATGTATACATGTTACGTAGGGTGTGTGTCTGTGGCTTAGTGGCTAGCGTGTGCACTTTAACCTATCCTACAAATGATAAGTAAAGTACCCTAGAGTACGACATTGAACCCCAATCAAGTAAACAAACAAACAAAAAATATGTTACATATGTTATAGTGTTATCATGAAAGTTTACTAATAGAGATCTTTTCTCTGATTAAGCTTAACCTGTGACACAGATTTCAAGGCGTAAGAGCACTGGTCCTCCTTCAACGTACTGTTCACAGGTTCAAACCCCCTTGCCTGTGATATGATGTTAAGACAACAGAGTGACGTCCCTTTGCTAATTAATGTTATCTGTTTATGTCATAACTCAAAACTTCCGTATTGTCAGGGTGGTTTTTACGAGGTCTATAATATATCAGTAAGACAGAATGATAACTGCTAAGTGGACCTACTGTTGCCGTATAACTGAAATACCCATGAGTACGATGTTAAACCCCAATCAAGGGCTTATACAGAGGGGGGTCCACCTGTCCAAATGGACACACTGAATTGGACAAGTGGACACCCTGTTTTAAGCAGCTTTAACGCGCAAGATATAGGATAACCAGTTGCTTAAAAAGTGAAATAAAATGACCATTTTGGACACATACTTTTGATTTCTGGCAAAACCCCTGACCACAATCAGACAAACAAACAATGCTTAAGGTACAACTGTGTACAAGTAAATCTTAAATGCACCAGACATAAGTGAACAGCTGTTAATCTTTAACAATATTTTTGTCTGTTTTTGTTACAGTTTAATGAATGAGGTTGTTCACACGTCGCCCACTATTGGGAGCAATGTGGAGGAGGTTGTATGGAAGAACATCCACTTCTTGATGTGGGATATAGGAGGACAGGAGTCTCTACGATCAGCCTGGAATACTTATTTTACTAATACACAGGTCTGTTTAGTTTATAAACACTTTCATTCACTGTCCACTGGGAAAATTAACTTTCCAACATGCTTCACATCTTGGTTGTGCTAGTGTCAATTATTGTTGGAATATAACGGTCATATAAAAACCCTCTGGGTATTAAGGGCAGTTTGTTTGAAGATTACAAGTAGCAATGCCGTCTTTTATACTTAGCACTGGAGGAAAATCGGCTTTCTAACATTAACGCTTCACATTTTGGTTGTGCTAGTGTCAATTATTGTTGGAATACATAGGGGTCATATAAGTGAAATATCCTTTTAAAGCATGGCATTAAACGCCAATCAATCGTGCAGTCTCTGACAGCAAGAATGGGAAAAATCTCCCTATCAGAAAACACTTTTCTCAGAAATTTTACCTGTCTAAATTTTAATTTTTCCAATGTTGTTAAAATTCAGAATTTCTACCTATCATTTTCACCATTTTTTTAAATGATGGGTTGATGGGTTTCGAGCTAAGACTGCTTTGATGTCTTTTCCACCATACGGCCCGCGGTCATAGGTTATAGTGGTTACCAAGTGTTCTTTCAAAAGCCTACTTCGATGTACTGTTCATGGGATCAAGTCCGTCTGTCGACCCTAAGGTATATGATATAGTCACAAAATGTGGCTCCGGCAATTGCGGGGGTAGTTTTTACAAGGTTTCCTCCTGGTTTTCAACCATAATAGGGCAAGGAACAGTGTAAAGTGGACAATCTGTCGGCATATAAGTTAAATACTCTTGAGTATGATGTTAAACCCCAATCAAAAACAAACAAACAAAATATCCACTACATACATGGGAGATCTGGGTAAAGTCATGCTGACTGTTTAATTTCCTATCATAACTTCAGGCCTGGTTTGTATTATTTACTATGGTAACCTACATACACTTGTATTATGGATTTACTTAAATCTCACATGTTAACCTGATGTGAACTGTGTGATTATCACTTTAGCGTAACTTATATCTGCTTACCAGATGTTTTTCATGACATTTATAATGATTATCAAAATGAAGCAAAGACTTTGCTATTGTGGGCAGTCTGAGATGAATACAGGTAGACAGCTTTAGAAGTTTCACATTTCGTTTTGATTGGGGTTTAACACTGCTCTTAAGGTACTTGTTATCTCACTCAAATGTGTGCGCGTCAGCCCAGTGGGTGAAGGAAACCCATTCTCCCCTCTACAGGCTCTACTTCCCGGATGCAGGACAATTACAGAACATACCCTAAAACTTGTAGAAGAGACTGTCCCAAAATTAGAGTGTCCGAACTGCTAGAAATTTTTTAGTTTTAATTATGTCAAAAATACATGTAGATTGGCTTCTTGTTGCCCCTTAGCACCAGAGCAACAGGAAGCTTTCTCCAACCACTCTTAAGTTATGGTAGTACCTTATAACTTCTAGTAGTTGGGACAGAGAAATAGGCTTTACCACAGGGGGTCTTACATGTTATTTCTGTAGACGGTCCCAAAATTATAGAGTCCCAACTGCTAGAAGTTATAGGGTACATGTATGTCCTGTAGACAGTCCCAAAATTAGAGACTCCCAACTGCTAGAAGTTATAGGGTATGCCCTGAGCTACATGTATATGCTAACATTAGAAGTGATTTTTCCTTTCAGTATGTGATACTGGTTGTAGATAGCACCGACAGAGAAAGATTATCTATATCAAAAGAAGAACTTTATAAAATGCTTTCACACGAGGTCAGTAACGTTTCATAGATTATTTGCTTACCTTGATTTGATTTGATTTTGTTTATTCACCAATGAGGCATCAAACAATGTTACATATACAGATTTCCGTAATTAATGTAAACAATGTATATAAATAAATTAAATTAGATTTCTATTTTAATTATAAAGTTGAGTTAACATTTCCTATTTGGTGGATACATTTATGATGAACGGGAAAACCTCTACATTTAACATGCACAAAAATCGTTTATTTGCTTCTAATTAAATAACACTAATGACTATGCAAAATAGAAAACTTACACACCACTATGAGTCAAGGGTGGTTTCTAGAAATTTTGTACATGCCCGGGTTAGGTATCACCTGCTGGCTTTATTTTGCCACAGATTTTGTGAAAATAGTAATTTACTGTCATTAATCTGTGCATATAGGTTTTGTGGAGCCAAATTTATAATAAAAAACCCTACCTCAAACTCCCATGAAGACTTGAGAGTATTTTATTGGTTGATTTGAAACATATTTAATTGGTGTGTGAATAAAAATGAATACCTTACATATTTTAAAATAATTAAATTAGCTGTTACCTCAGTCTTGCAGGTCTTGAATTTTATCTTTTTTTTTAGCAGCATTTTACTTCATAGGTATCTTAAAATTTCAGTTCATTTAAAATTTACATTTAATATTTTGGACCTGAACTCTCTTGAGTTTGTATTTTGTTGACAACCTTTGGTTCCTAGATATATTAAACAAACATTATTATTGCAGGACTTGAAGAAGGCAGCAGTGTTAATATACGCCAATAAGCAGGACATCAAGGGTTCCATGTCTTCAGCGGAAATCTCACAGCAGTTAAATCTCACGTCTATTAAAGACCACGGCTGGCATATACAGGGATGTTGTGCTCTTACTGGGGAAGGGTAAGTCAAGAAATAAATGGAGGACATGAACAAAAATTGCTCATTTAAGAATATTTAAAATTTTCCTTAGCTTTCTGTTGCCCTGGTGCTCTCAGAGCTACAGGGGAACAGGAAGCGGATCTGTTTGGGGTGGCCCCGTGGGGGAGCGGATTGGCCAGTCCTGCAGAATACTCCCTCGGTTTCCTCGGTCGATCGTAAGAGGAGAGAAAAGAGGAGCTTTCAAGTGCCCTGGTGCTCTCAGAGCTACAGGTGAACAGGAAGCTGATCTGTTTGGGGTGACATTGTATTTTGACCTGTGATTATCCTGTCTTTCTCTCGTCTTGTCTTTGTTTGTTGCCAGTGGCATCAAGGATGGTTTCCATCATCCATTCTGCTGGCTCGCTGTCATGTGAGTGAAAAAACTCAAATACGGCATTAAACCCCAATCAAACAAACAAACCTTTGCCTACTTGCTAACTAAGGTCAGTTTCTCTAAAAGCATTGCCATATCATCTTTTATTAGCACTAGAGGAACAATAACTTTCAAAAAAAGGGAATACTCGTAAGACTTTTTGGCTGTATTAGTGTTGCTTATTGTTGTTATTGGACTAATCAGTCAAATTACCAATAAGCATGGTGTTAAAAAGCAATCAATCATCCAGGACTTTTGTAATGAATGAGGTTGATTTGAGAATGGAAAAAAACATGATGCAAGCGTAATCTAATTTAAATCAGATCAAAAAAGCTTCCTGCTTTTGTTTGTCGCTAATATTATGATCCAACTAGAGTTCAACTGGGTCAAGCTTGCTTGGGTTCATGAAAGGTCACTGTCCCACCTGACCAGTAGAAAGCCAGCTTACATGAGGCGAATCAAACAGAGACCAGCTTGTCCTGCATAAGTAATTTTTTTGTTGCACGTTGTGATGTATCCTCAAGAAAATACTAGATATCTGCATCTAAGACAAGTAAGAAGAAGTTACCTGTAACTCCAGATCGTCTGCAGATATCATCGGCAATTACAAACCTGGATTGGGAAGCAGATCTGTGCTTGGTCAATTTTGTAAACCAATCAACATTATTCAGTATGCATTCGCGTCAGATCCTTATATTAGCGACATACAAAAGACGGGAAGCTATTTTGATCTGATTTGAATTAATTACTCAATCAGAATACTTGTAAGGTTGTTGTTGTCACCATTGACTACAATTAAGTTGTAGTTTATGTGCTACTCCCTGATGAATGTGTATTGTCATGTTAGAGAATAAATCAGTCCTCTTTATTATCTCAGTACTCAAAGAAGCCATTTGGTGGTAGCTGTAATTTATATAAATATATTCCTTTTTCTTCAATTAAAAGGTATATTACTATCCATGTTTTCATAAGACTTTTTTTTCTCTACCCCACTCCAGACTTTACCAAGGCTTAGAATGGATCACAAATCAACTCAAAAGACGATGACACAGACCATCTTTAGGTTTTTAGTTTTTCCTTGTTATATTTTTTAAATCATGGAGCATTATTTGAATGGATGAATCTGTCATGTGATTGGACAGAATGGTTAATTTAACAAGACAGTCATTGGTTGGAAAATTTTTGGTTGGGAGGATCAAGTGTAAATAAAGGAAGCTGATTGGTTGAAAGGTGTCCTGATTTCCATGACAACTGAAAATAGAGCGGATCACGTTTAAAGTACAGGCATGCACCAGAATCATCACGTGACAAAGCATGTAGTCCGGATCAGCAGAGAAAGGAATTATTTTACTTCGGCAAGAAATGACCAGGAATCTACATGTACGTGGACCTATGATTGTGAACTGTGCTAGTCCTCGGGATCCGTCATTTGAAAACCAGCTGATAAATATTCATCAACTGTGTTTTAGGGGCTGTGATGGGTTGTAAATATTTACAGATTAAATCATGATCAATCTAAGTTTGTGTAGAGTAAAAAAGACAAAAAATTTGACATCAACACTGGTTTGTAAATACAAAAGTGATGTAAATAATATTTTCACAAACTTGAGAGGAAGCCAGTGTAATCTCACAATGATATTAAATATTTTTACCTTACAACTGAAAAGAGTACAATGAAAGGGACATAACTTATTTTTTTTCTCTCCGAACAATGAAAATGGTTATCTATCCCATCATTCAAATCTTAATACAACTTATACAAGCATGAATAAAATTCACAAAGACATGAATAGAATTCACAAAATGTAATGCTGTTGTATACATGCAAAGACTAAGTAGCTTGGTCAACTAGGATGTTTTCTTTAGATCTCCAATTTCTTTACTGTCTTCCCAGCCTTTCCTAATACACTTCCAATAAAAAGCTGGAATTTTAACTTAAATTTTATTTTTTCTCATGTTTTTTTTTTTGTTTTAAGATTTTCCTTTTAAGTACAGATATCTCATTTTGGTGCTATTGAGAAAGAATTTCCAACAAAATGCATCTGATTAATGGGGTATTTTATTTCTGTGCAATTTAAAAACAAAAACTCAAATTACATGTATGTTCCATTCAATGCCATATAAATGTGATTTACATTTCTTTTAAATTTGTAAGTTCTTTAGTATACATATGTTGGAATATTTTTATTAATAGGAAGGTGCTGACAAAAAGGGCATCTTTCAATTGCGTATAATGGCAACAGATTAAGTTCATGTAGACAAGCTTCATGTTTGGAACTTACACAGGAACAATAAATCTCTGGTGGCTCTGCTGGCTGCTATTGTTTCAGGGAGTTGAAAGTGAAAGCTATATTTATCTCTGTCAGTTAAGGGTACTTATCACACGCCGTGAATTGTTATTAACTCAGTATCGAAATATTTCTAGTTTCAAAAACGTATTAAAGGCTTGGAATTCAGCGAGAAAGACGAAGTGGCCGTTTTCTGTAAAATGGGAGGGGAGGCAGAGTGTCCGTTTTACTGGGTGGGTTGTCAGTTCAAGTGTCAACAGGTGTGCAACACTTATCATTTAATTCTTAGGAGAATCCTTATGAGGTTTAGTATTAACCTTTTTATGCCTAACTTTGTTCTAATCATGGTGCAAGCTAAATACAAACTACAGTTACAACATGCCTTCTGATTGGAGGCGGGTGATCGATGTTTAAGCCTAGTAAAGGACACCTCCAATCATACGGCCTGTTACCCGTATGTACACCTGTTTAGAAATATTCTCATGAAGGTACTTGAGCCTTTTCAGTCGCTGTTATTGTTTTGCACAAATACAAGTTTTTGTTTATTTTTTGTAGTGTCACCATATCAATATCTACAATGTATCTGGATAAATGGCATGGTTTCCGTTTTCGGCTCAACTTGTTTAAAAGGAGACCAATGCATTATTGGAGTTTTCACAATTTCTCTGTACTTAAACTATGGCCATTCTACACTGTGTCCACACACTGCACTAGAACATTCGACCTTGTTTACTTTATACTGGTTACAGGTATATAGCTTCCAAATCTCCTCATTTTAGTCAATTAACACCTGATGACGATACAGGCATGTGAATAGAAACGTTGTGTTCTATCTCAAAACAAGATGTGTTTAAATCCAGAAAGTGTATAATTATGTTACTCCACTTCTAAATGTCGTTCAAAACTTATATAAATTAAAATTAAACTTAATGAACTGGTTTGCAAATTTAGAAATTGCATTATCTCATAGAATCATACGGTTTGACCTCTGTAATTATAGATGTGTGTGACCTTGCCATGTGAGGAGGCAAGAGGAAGTTGTTTCTTAATTGCATGAACCTGCGTCTCATGATTATCTTGTCTTTGTTGCCAGGGGTTACCTTTAGTATGACATGTGAGTTTGATAGCCATAAGCACGGTGTTAAACCCCAATTAAACAAAAAAGACTCTAGTCTCAGGAATTTGTTGAAAATATTTACTTCCATTGAAGCAGTTATCTAGACCTGCTTTCATTCTTTGTATTATCTCCTACAATGCATGTATTGTTTCTTTGTTTTTAAAATGATTTTATTGGGTATGTCATGAATACAACTATTATTTAATTTGCATTTTTGAATTGTTCCTGTCGGTTTAACTACTATGCTGTGCAACAGAAGACACTGGGGACACCATAGTTTTATCAGTGGAGTAACCGTCAAATTAAGTGTGTTAAACATCTAGTTTTTAAACGTTTTGATAAACATTGTTTCGTTTTTAAATACGGTAATATAAAACTGGTGCAATTGGCAATTGGATCTGCCATGGACAAGGCAATACGGTTCAAACAAGGCCCGCAGCCCTGGCTTAGAGGTTAGCGTGTGCGCTTACTAATCCTACTCCGATGTACCTTTCACGGGATCTAGTCCGTTTGTCGACCATAAGGTATAGGAGTGAGTCGCGAGAGGTTGTCTTTACGAGGTTTTCCTCTCCGGTTTCCACTGTATCTAAGCAAGAAGCTATGTGAAGTGGACAATCCGTCGTCATATAAATGAAATACCTTTGAGTACGACGTTAAAAACCAATCAAACTAGAAACCGTTGATATTCAAGATGAAAGCCGTTAAACAAGCACATTTTTCTTGATGTAACAGTCACAAATAAACCAAGTAGTCCGGCAGTTTAGAACCACGGATATATCGGTTTCACTAGTAGTCGGTTGTGTGAGAAATTGTAGTTACCATGGGGCCGGTTGCTCGAAGGTCTATCGCTAATCTGCGATCAGCCAATAATCTGGAACCGGTTGTTCGAAGCGCTATTAATTTTAATCCGTTATTAGATGACGTCATGCCATGTTGAAGGTCCATCTCTAACCCGGTATTAGCGATTCAATCGGGTCTTAACGGCTAATCGTCTTTTGAGCAACTGGGGGCTAGTGTTAACGATCTATAGTCTTTTGAGTAACTGGCTCCGGGTGTTAATTCTCGGAGTTAAGGGGTAACAAGAAGCCGATTGACTGCGGCACCTTTACGTTTGCGTCGTCTGGTTGTCCTATTCTGTCTTTGTTGCAAGTGGCGTGGAGAATCTTTTTGCCAGTGGCGCTGAGTGTCATTTCCTTCACTCGTTTAGCTTGGCATGTTCCCCTTTAAGTGACGTAACATTAAGATCTACGTGAAACACTTGCAGCCCTACTCATAATATTATGGCTTAGTCCTTCGAGTGTTACCTCAGATTTGACTATATATGTGCAAGAGACGTTAACGTAAAAAATAAACCTTACGGGTTTTTTGGGTGTGCTAATACTGCTACGTTCGGAATTAGTACAAAATTTGATTTTAAAAAACATATACTGTGTTACAATATACATACATGTATTCTATTTATTATTTAATTCTCATCCTGTAAATTGTATTTATGAACGATGTATATGGGCTTCCCCAGGTAATAGTTATGAAAAAGATATGGCTTGTTTTAAGTTTGGGCGATATGAAATCTAATATGATCCTTGCTTTCTGTTTTTGTACCATATTGCAAAGGAGACAGGGGAGCGTAGATAGGTCAAACTGTCAACTCCAGTGACTTGCTCAAAGCCATTAAGGCTAACAACATAAAATATTCATGACGAAAAATTTGAAATTTTCAAAGATCGTTATAAATACATGTCAACACATTTCTGCTGAACTTGTTATCATCCTAAATAAAGGATGGTAAGTGAAATGACGCCTACAAAAAGAAAACTTTGTTATCTCATATTTAGGGTTTTTTCCCAAGAGAAATAAAAGGCTGACATTTGGTTAAATAAGGCTTACCTATAAGGAATGCTTCGGCGACGTTATGAAAATGGGCCCTATATGGTCTCCATCGCAATACGGTACAAGACCAAATGCATTGCATCAAGTTCGGTCTAGGTTGATCTGAACCGAAATGCAAATAAATAAGATGTGTATGAATTTTTGTTTTAAAATTGATTCATTGCATTTCAGCCATTTTCTGGTATTATTTGTTATCAAATCTTATTCTGTCTTTAAATTGTTTAATAAGATGTATTAGCCTTGCAATCGTTATACGATGGGTGGTATATCACCGCATTCACAACACATTACCGGGCCCATTTTATCAGCCGTTCTGCGTATCCGGACACTACAGATAGCATGCGATCATTTTACTTCAAAAGTTGCACCCTATGTCTAAACTAACTAAAAGTAATAAAGTTGAATAAATTTATACAAGAATTCTTCTGAAAGTCTTCTTTGGTTTAAGTAAACCCTTTATCGACTATATTTTTTAATTGTTCCAACACTTCTATATGGTCAGCGACTGTAATATAAGAATTTTGATAATCCAAGATACAAGTGTTTCGATCCGTCCAGCGTAAGTGACGGCGTCGGCTGCATACGGACTGACCTGTATACAGACGGCCGCTGGTTCTGGCTGCAAGTTTTCAGTACCTTAATTTAGGCAGGTGAACACAAGGCATCAAACCCATGTCTTTTTTAGAGTGTTTGGTCCACAGGGACCTGGTGCAAGTTACTAATAAAATAAAAATATAAAAAAATCCATACACCTTATTCCATATAATAACAAGGGTCGCCATCTTTTCTGCCCGTAGAAAGCTTCAGTTTTAGCCCGTCTCTCAACAGTCCAAAATCGAACAATAAAACCGTTATCCTTGTGTGTTTTCACTTTCCTTATATCCCATAGAACACATCTGATCACTTTTAGAAACAAATCCAATGAACAATTCGGGAAAATTCTCTCGATAAAGATGGTCAATCTGAAAAAACTCCGACTGCAAAACTTTTTTGGACGCTCTAACAGGGGTTTTTAATAGAATTTGATCACGTGATTTTTCCCGGCCAATACACGAGTTCACACTCTTAAATAGGTCACACCAAAGCGAGGCTTCAAACATAAACAAATTCGAAAAGCACGTGGCCCATACAGTACAATGTTAAATACAGCTCAACAAAAGTCCTCCAAAAGTTATCTTCCGAGCTTTTGCTTGGTATAAAAATTTAAGGAGCTATTTGGTGTGGTTTACAGAAGAAAAAAAATTTGTCTATAGCAAGAAACATCTCAGCCAGAAACAGCAAAGACAAGAACACAAAGTACAGCTATAGTGTTCGCTCTTAACAGCTGTTTTCCTTTAGGTCTATGTTATATGGGAATACTATACTATATGTACATGATTAATATCGAGGAGCAAAGACAAGAAATATATAGAGGAAGTATTTGCTCTCCCATAACACTGTTTTACTAGACTAGAAGTTCTAAACGGCTATTCAAACAACTTGTCGAACCAAAATAATGCACAACAAACAAAAACTATCAGCCAATTAGTTATAGTCTGTATAAGATTTCTGTCGTGACATACTAACACGTTAAAGTTGTTTGAATAACCGTGTGGAACTAATGTGGCAAGAAAGTCTATACAATCTCATCATATAGCCAATACATTAACCGATCTGCGTCTAGCTGATCGAGATAAGAACTCTACATTGCAGCCTCCTATAACATTAACAGCTGATAAGAGTGTGTTTAGTTCTTTGGGTTACTTGTTAATTAGAATACAGAAAGCATAAAGCACAGCTCAGGTTCAAATATGTGTATTGGCTCAACTCATACAACAACAACCACAGGAAGTCTCCTGTGAGTATGTCATATAATCATGTGATCAGTGTTTGTAAACAGAAGCACATGGTGCATTAATTAAGGCACATATGTTACAGAGCGGACACCAGCTTAGCACGGGAGCACGACGTTTCGTACCCAAACCATTTCGTACCAAGACATTTCGTACCCAAACCATTTCGTACCAAGACAT
>JAVFBX010209346.1:0-12052 GCA_034783855.1 Mopalia kennerleyi
AAACACACCCGCCCCCCCCCCCCCCCCCCCAAAAAAAAAAAGACAAGAAAAGGAAAAAAAAAAAGACAACGGTGCAGATTTACTTTGATAATATGTTAAAGAAATTAATTGAATAAGCCATGGCGGCTTTGTCACATGCCGTATGGCGTAACTGGCATTAGTTTCAAGTGTATTACACTGAGAGACGGTGGTTCGATTCCCGACAGGTCGCAATTAACCTGCATAATCTGCTCAAAGCTAAAAAGACGTGTTATTTCAATATCCACTTTACCTCTCAATAGCTAGAAGGATTGTGTTTTCGTTATGTGTAGCAATGATTAAGGCGGTCTTCGATAGGGTCTTCGAAACTTCTGTTAACAGTAGATCCATGGAACGATGGTACATTTCATTTGTATCTGACAGGGTTTTGTGCACAGGATCTTCGTAGCCTAGTTTATTCGCTAGATGGCGCTCCTTGTCCATGTACGCTCCTCGCACCAATTTAGCAGCAAAGTACACACCCTTGCTCTGAATGAACTCTACATCCCCTTTGAGCAGATTGAATGTTTTCTAAAACAGAAGAAAAAAACGCAGTTTTTTTTAAGTATATATACAGTGGGGGTGGGGGGGGTGGGGGGGGGGGGGGGCAGTGGCGGCGCCCAGGGGTGGCTAGGGATGGCTTCAGCCACCCCAACTTTAGCCCCAGCCACTTTAGCTTTCAGCCAAAAAAATCTTGAAAGCAATAAATTACTGTAGACCACTCCCATTCGCGGGGTAATACATTTTGTTTGTTTTGAGCATGTATTTCCACGAAAGTTGGAGCTGAAGAAAGTAGCTTTTGTGAATGTCAAGTGGACCTACACGGCAACATTTGAAAGGAAAATAATCGATCTATACCGTACTTCATTTCCACCAGGTCTCAGTTAGCCTACATATTCAGTATATGTTGTTGTTGTTTTTTTGTCAACGTCACAGCTTTGTGGTGGTACATATTTGTTTGACAAAGAATTGGTACTGCCATAATATTTTTGTGTTAAAAAATATTTCTTCATTCATCCAAAAAGTAGTGCAATAGTAAATTTTCTTTGCAAATAAAGTTAATTCCAATGTTGGTATCTTTCATTTATGACAGGCATGTCTTGATTTCATAGTTTGTAGGCTACATTACATGAAATTATATGTAGGCTACATTACATGAAATTATATGTAGGCCTACTTCGTTTTTTCAAAATATTAATAATTTATGAAAGTTACAAAAGTCTTATACCTAGAGATATGGATAACAAGTATGAGTATCAAGTGCTCTAAAATGGCACCATTTTCATCAGGCAAAATTATTTTTTACCAAACAGCGGCAGGGGGGTTACACCCCTCCTGGACCATCCCCCCGCTCGGACACAATTGCCCTAGGCTGAAGTTTCGCTTCAGAATGTCCAGACCCATCTTCCCGAGGCAAGGCGGAAAAGAAGATCGTCGCATTAAGCCTCTCTCTCTTTCTTACCTTGCCTCCAAAGGCGATAAAACATGAGTACTACTAAACTACTAAAACAGTTTTAGTAGTTTTTATTACACTTTACTATGTTAAACACCACAATGGTATAGTTTCAATTTAAATAATTTCCACAGTTATTTTTACGCATACATGTACTTTGTATATACAAACATAATTATGTCCCAATAAACTTTCCAATTTCAAATATGATGTAAAACCGGCAATAACTAATCACTAACTAATCATAATTTTAAGGGAAGTAAAATTGAATAATGCAACAGTTGGTTTTAGGAAAGCAGAGACTGTGAACATCTACAGAGCAGCACAGGGTCAGACCCAGTTATCTCCCTTGATGACACAATGAGGTATGACGTCACTAGAGGTCGCCGTGTCGTTGCCAACAGATACAAAGTTATTCTACCGCCATAAGTTGAAGTGACGTTTTAGAGAAACACGGTCTTGTGTTTGTCTTCACGATTTCAAGCAAAAGACGAGTTTTAGGAACTGAAATCCCATTTCACGAGTATATTTAAGTGAGTAAAGCGCCATGCTTTTATTTTGTTTAGCACTAAATTAAATAAAACTGTGTTGAAACGCATAAACACTAAAGAAATCAATGTTTTGTGAATGGACTGGTGAAAAACAACAACAACTAGGCCTACACGCATTTTAAGGGGTCGACTGTCATTCACACAAAATTAACTCTTGAATTCTATAAACTAAACAGTCCAAGAACAGTTCAAATTTACTGATGAGAGACTGACAACTGTGGTTTAGTTATCATTCACAAACCTAGGCTTTATAATCGTTGCGATATTCAGTACCGGTCCGAATATTTTTGTGTGATCAATCCTAACTGGTAAGGAAAGCACACGATTGGTTCGGTGTCACTCCATGTTCAGTAGCTAATACTATGTGCTTTATCCCTTTTGGTATCTTCATATTCCAATTCTCGTATTGTATTATTTATATTAATTTCACCGCTTGGCGGCGAGTCACACGGATACAACATGTTCTGATCAGAGAGGAAACCATCGAGTAGGCCTAGGCCTACACCGTTAACTTAAAATACCAAACAGACTGTGAAATATGACAACACAAACTACAGCGAGAGGCTAGCCTTCACAACAATAATAATGCATACATCTATGGAAAATAACTGTTGGACTTTTCTAAAACTTCAAGTCTCCAACACTCATTTATTCCTAAATACAACTCTTACTAAGTTTTGCTGTTAGTGCTGTGTTTAGCATGGTTTCATTTATGTGTTTTCCTCAAAGTAAGGCCGCTTCTTATGTTCACTCGTTGTTTTGTTTTGCAGATACTTTAAACACAGCATATAGAGACTATTTATTTCGCAACAATGGAATTTGTTGCCAAGATGGGTTTGATGTCCGGTGGTTGCCAAAATAACTCCACCAGTTTTGATTGTGGCAAGACCCTTTCTCAACACGGTTAGTAAAAATTATTTCCAATTTTTTTTACCATTGTAAATATTATTCTCCAAGTCAGAACTTTAAAGGAGAGTCATCTTTTATTCGTAAATTGGTAAGAGACCTTGCCTTGTCTTGATGTGTTAGGAATTGCAATGCTCTTTCCATGTAGAACAGGTAAGATTCATGTCAACTCAGGTACACAAGGTACAATGTAAAATAAAACACCACCCAACAAACAAAAGAACTCACATTACGTTAGTTCAGTAATCAGCGAATACATAAACACAATTACAAAGTTCATGCATAAAGATTAGGTAGACGTTTTTCAATTATACCCATGATACAAAAATCAATCTGTCTTACACTACAGAGCACGCGATCCGACTCAGTAAGTCCATTATATTTAGTAGTGGCACACTCCTTTGAACACCGATTGGAAATCTATGTTAAGTAATCAATGGATATATAAAACTTATTACAGATATCATATAAAAGTTAGACTTGTTTCAACTGCCATGATAGAAAAATCAATATATATGTTAATACACTACTCAGAGCCCGCGACCCGACTCAGTGAGTCAGTTGTCATATGTTAAGCCGTAGTACACTCTTTTCGACACCCATTGAAAGATCAATCTGTCTTTAGCCAGTTGTTTGTTATATAGTTAGTTCAGTAATCAATAAATACATAAATCCAATAATAGATCTAACAATTACCTTATTAAAACTGTAGGCGTCTTTTAACTGCTATTATAGAAAAATCAGTTTGTCTAAAAACTACAAAGAGGCCACAACTGAGTCTGTTATACTTTGGTACACTTTTTTTCAATAATCAATACTGCTAGAAAAATCAATTTGTCACACTAAATGGAAATCTACATTTAATTTAAAGAACAAGTCACCATCAGAAAAAATGCCTAACATGAGATTTTTTCAGTTTGTCTAGTCTAAACACTATAACTTTAAAGCTCTTGTTCTGTGTCCATATTCATAATGCTTTTTTTCAGTTTTCTCAAAACTAAGAAAGACTTTAAATAGCACCTGTTCAAACATCATTTTAAATACATACACACAATTTAAAAAAAACAACCTTTTTATGACCTTGAATGACACTTATAAATGCAAATTCACTCAGTATTTCACATTTGACCTTTTTCAATGGTTAAATACTATAGACATACTTAAGAATTTATGAATGTTGCCCCTAGTTCCATAGTACAAAGTGGAAATAGGGACTCTATAATCAAGACTAGAATGGACAGAATCTCACCACAACCCTGCTCACCTTAACATTATCCTACGATCCATTTTTTACTATTAAAGTTTACTTTTGCTAGAGAAATTTGTAGTTTGCAGCTTGGAATTTTCGCGATCAAAGCGCGATAGTGTGGAGTTTGTGTTGTATTCCTTTATCCATTTCGCTGCTTTATGCTGCTACTTTCGGAAAGCGAAATTAAAACTCTTTCATCAAAGATTATCCCTAGTGTGTTGGAAGTTAATGCATGGCCCCGTTGTGGTAAGCGTTATATGGGAGCGAACTTTACAGCTGAAAGTAAGCTTACTTATTTTGATTAAAAAAATAAAAAGAATGCGGCTAAGATAGGAAAGCAGACTACAATGGCACAGTACACATTTCGCCGGTAGAAATCAAGCATAGCAATTAAATAAATCGCGCTAGTCCGTAATGGCAAAAAAACCCCAAAACACACACAACAACTAAAGCAAACAAAACAGCAACTAAACAACGAAAGAAACATGAAAAAGAGTCGCGCTATATTTAAAAAGATAGCGAACATTCAACTATAGCAAATCTACTGCTTAGCCAAAAGGTCCTGTATAGGGTTCAAGTTAAGACACTGTCACCTCTTAACGCTATAAAATTAAAATCTTAATTTTTACCAATTAAAAAGATACACTGTAGTGTCCAAGAGAGCTATTTTTATCAGAATATAAAATGTGCGCATCTATTAACAAAAGTTTTAACAGATTTTAATTTTTTTTTGTTAGACAAACAAATATGGTTATGTGTTTCACTCCAGATTATATCATGGTGAAAAAGGATCATCATTAATTATTATAAATACATCTTGCCAACTAAAATGAGAATACCTTGATAATTTAACAAATCAAAACTGATTCATAACTCACTTATTGTTCTTTCTTATTGTATGTGCTATGACATATACATTTGTTCAATGTTTCAATTATAACACAATTTTTGTTTAGCAAATTCACAAATTAGAATTTTTAAAACATGTTAGATGAATGTACGACCTATATTACAATTACTACTTTCACCAGCAATGAAGAAACAATTTTCAACAAAGCAAAGTACTTCACATTTGAGTTTTTGTATTATTGAGGTTATGTTGTACGATGCCGGAAGGAATTTTCTGTTGCTCTTGTGTTCTCAGAGCCAAGGAACAATAGGGAGCCGAACTACTAGTATTTTAAATGTATTTGTATTTCGTCTTTGCTTCTTGCCAGTGGTGTCGAGGGTGGTTTCCTTCGCTAATTAATGAAAACTCAATAAATCCAATCCTGATATTTTTTACATTTATCTATACATATAAGCAAACCAAAAAGTTAATGTGAATCATTTTTTGTATTTTTTCAGAAGAACCAAGGATGGAAAAAATCCAAACTGTTGTTAAAACCTCAGATGAATTTTACAAAGATAAATTTGCAATGGGAGACTCCGCCAGTGGACACAGTAGTAAGACAACAAATTTCCCGTTGCCCATTGGACCAGATGGACCAACAAACACCCCGAATTCGAAGATAGGAGATAAAAACAGACAAACAACTTCACAAGCTGCCGATATTGAAAATACAAATATCAAAGCGCCAGTCTCATTGACATCCCGATTCTCAAGGGTGAATTTCAGCATGTCCCTACAAGCCGACAACGACCCAACCGGCAAAGATTTCCCGGTGTACAGAGATTTAACAGTTACTGTTGTGCAGGCTTCAAGTCGCCACCCTCTGCACGACTACGATATTAAATTTACACGGGCCCAAGTACTCTATAACAGCAATGGCGATCTTCTGGTAATCTACACCCCTTACCTAGAGGGAGGGATCTATCAAGTGGTGCCTGATGGAAAGCTTGTCCCTCACCCGGAACTCTCGGAGACCTTCATCAGGCAATGCTGTCTACTGAAACGTCCGGACACAGATAAAATGGCCCGGGGTTCACAGTATCTCATCTTGGGCGAGCTCAAAGAAATTCCCACCATCCTAACCGAGACTGGTGATCTTATCACAGATATGTTTGTTAAGTTTGAAAAGAGTAAAGATTTTCTACGAGTTGTTTTCCCTGTCCTTCTTGGCTGTGGTCACAAAGACGTTTGGTCTAGTCAGCTGGAAATACCAGAAGTCGTTGAGCCAGTTTGTCTAAACGGAAACAGAGAAGCCTTTGACCGCTGGCTAAAGCTACACAAACTCCGAGCTACTCCGAGTTTTGAAGACTGTTTCTCAGGCCGAGAGCGTTTTCGGGAGTACATGAACGACCGTTTCAACACCTGGGACCACGTAACAGCTGAATGTGAGTACTACAAACAAATGCACACTGCCCTGTGCCAAGGATGCCGCGACTGTATGTCCAGAGAATCGTACATAGACAGTCTTAAGCTGCGAAACGTCACCACAAAAGTGGCTTATAACGCACTGAGTTTAGTAAACGATGCCGGTAGCTCCCCCGATACACCTGGGCGACCCCGAAAGAAAAGAAAGGCTGTCAGAAAATGTTGGACCAAAAGAAGCCTCATGTCTAAAGCTATTTCGTCTTTAAATACATCAATTTTGGATCCTGCTACAAGTGAATCTTACAGATTGCCAGAAAAACTAAAGTATGGATTTTATAGGGAGAGTTATCCGGCTGGTGAATACATTCCTGTGAATTCTCAGGCGACGGCTGACAGTGATGTGCAGACGTTATCGGTCGATACAAATGAGTATAACTCTGAGAAGTCCGCAGAGCTATTCAAAGAAAGCCAGCACGAAAATAGGGCGGCAAAGGGCAAACCTCACAAGAGAAAAAGAAGTGCAATTACTGAAACAATTTTCCCCAAAAATACAATTCGGGCTGAACATGATTGTCCTGCAAAGCGTGTGATGGAGACATCAGGAGAAAAAGTCACAAAACTGAATGAGAAAGTTGAGAAAGCTATGTCTCCAAACCGGAAATCATCTGTGGGGAACAGAATCTGCTCGTCTGTCGACTTACCTACACTGGGCGAAACTTCGACTTCAGGTAATTTAACAAATGCCTGTGAGAAAAACGCGGCAAATGAACGATTTGATCAATCAGAGAATTCAGAATACAAGACGGAATATACAGACGACAAGACGACCATTTTAGACATTACCATGGGAACAGAGCCTGTCGCCGACGCCACTCCAGGCAGGTCGAAGAGAAACCGGAAGAGAAAAGCAGTCTGCACCTGCGCTGGATGTATTCAGTCACTCCTTCCTCTGGAGAAAAAAGCTCGGATTGACACAGACATAACGAAAGACGACACAGTTCAACAAAGTGATTTAGAGAGCCGAGCAAACTAATTGAACATTTTTATACTTTATCAATGATTTTGAGACTTTTACCAGAAATTTAAAACACACAAAGCCGTTCCTCATACAATACGATATTTTTGTTTTAACATAGACTTTTTACATTGTGATTTCTGCTACTTATACAGTTTCTTGTTTACAAATCTTTAATTTTAGAATTTTGAAATATTTTAACTGTGATGAAACCTTTTTTGTACAGTTTTGTGACAAAATATAATAGTATGTAATTGGGCAGTTCGAATATTCACTGAACTAATTTTTGGAGATATTTTGCTCTTATGAATAATTAATTTATATATCCAAATAACCTATATATACATAAATCTGAATATTTATTGTTCGTCATTGTCAGACTTTAAATAAAATAAATATTTGGCTTATTTATTTATGTAATGATTTCCTGCTTTTTTTATTTCCATTTACGGAAAGGTATGTTAAGTTGATGTAATTTTTTTACATGGACTGTTCTTTTAAAAGTATCAAGCGAAGTATCATGTTAAGCCGACTTTAGTTTCTAATAAAGTCTCCTGTCGATTCCAGAAATCAAACCAACCCAAATTTAAACTTTCATTTTACCATTAGGTTTTCCTGTCCCAAGCTCGATTGATTGATTGATTGATTGATTGATTGATTGATTGATTGATTGATTGATTGATTGATTGGTCTTTTGCGCCGTGCTTAACGGTATTTCATTCATATGATGGCGGTTAAAAGTAGGATTTATTTGTATCGATATAAAGAGTACAACTCGTTTGGTTGGTCAACCAAACGAGTGTATTGATTGAGAAAATGTTACGCGCCAGCTGATTGGTTGGTTTGTTTCATTGATTGGGGTTTAACGACGGACTTTAGTTTATTTGACTCACGTGACGTTGTACCAGGCCAGTAGACGACGGAAGACATTCGCGCGACGGTCTTATAGCCTGATCATATTACTCATTTCACTCATCCATCAACGCACTACTGGTTTTTGAATCTCAAAAGCCTGTGACCTGTCTCGACTGCATGTAAAATTGGGGGTTTTACTCCGTCCTATTACGGTCATTGCACTAATATGACTTGATACTCTGGGTTTTAAAGGGCAGCATGATGCCGATGTGTTTGTCATGTTGTTGTATTGTGACCTGTGATTGTCTTGTCTTGTCTTTATCCTGTCTTGTCTTTGTTTGTTGCTAGCTGATGTTGTCGAGTGTGATTTCGTTCACCCATTGAATGACATAACCTTTAGTATGTCGGTAAACCCCAATCAAACGAAAAAGAAACAAATTCCAGGGAAACGACCCGTGAGGCCCCTGTCGACAAACTACAACAGGACAGGAGAATCACAAGAATGAAAAATATCAAATCCGCAAATCAACCCCCTGTCCTCCACATATAGGCCAGGGGCACAAATCCTCCTTAAGCTAAGGTTACCTAAGTTTTTCCCTTAGACTTAAACTAAGGAGACGAGCCTCTTTCACAAAGCCACCTTAGCATAAGATCTAAGGAGGATAAATTTTTCACTTAAGTATCACCTTAAGTGTTAAGGTTACCTAGCCCAAGGAGGCTTTGTGCACGTGGGCCCAGGCCCTTATGTCGCGATCTCGCTACACTTGCGCTTATTCAGTTGATAAATTTGTCCGTTTCTTTGTTTGATTGGGTTTTACGTCGTATCCAAGGGTATTTCACTTATATGAGGACGGATTGTCCACTTCACACTGTTCCTTGCCTATTTACGGTGGAAAACCGGAAGGAAACCTTGTTAAAATGACCCCCGCGATTACCGGAGCTGGTGTGACTCACTCATATACCTGAGGGTCGACAGACTGGCTCGATCCTGTGAACGGTACGTCGAAGTAGGATTAGTAAGCACACTCGCTAACCATTAAACCACGACCGTAGCCTTTGTTTAATTGAAACCATCATCTTCTTACCTCCATGACATTGCGTCGTTTGGTCATAAATCATGACCATTTTAAATGTATGCATGGTTGATTGATATAAATTGGTGGAAAACGTCGTGCTTACGGCTTTTTCACTTGTATGACAGCGGTGTATTCCAACAATAATTGACACAAGCACAACCATAACCATACACATTTATAGGCATTTTGATACTGTTGGAAAGTTAATCTTCCGTCGTCATACAATTGAAATACCCTTGAGAACGACGTTAAACCCCAATCAAACAAAACAAACAAACAAACCCCAGTTCTAAGTAAAGACAGCATTGTTACTCTCCAAACAAACTGCCCTGAGCCTGAAGGATTATTTTCAATGTACGGTATTTTAGTGGCAATTTAAAGTTGGATAACATAAAAAGAATAAAAAATTCATATCGATAACATAATAATAATCATTTTAATTAAAGTAGTATTCGGTAAATTAACACAAATTGTTTGGTTGTCGTTGGGGTAATTACAACTGTTTATATACTGCAGAACTATATATGTCATGATGTCGTACAACTACCGATATATGCAATTATTTTTAAAGCTAGTAACAAATTTATTTGTTTTTGATTACAAAAAATATTCCATTTTATATTGCCCAACATTGCACATTTACACATTTTTAAGAAGCTGGATTGTTCGTAAGCGTGGTTTAGAATAGAGATCCGCGACGTGATTACCCGGAGAGAGCAGTATGGCGCTAGTCGCAGTCTGCAATGAAAAAGTAGACGGCACTTTAATGCTAGAAAACGTTGCTTATTGTTCGCTTGGCTTAATTGGCCTTTTGAAGGGTATTTCACTTCTATAACGACGGATCTCGTAAGAACGATATGGGCTGAAGGAAATACCCCCGAATCTCGCTAGGCAGTGGGAAACACGCATGCGCTTGAATAGATCATGGCGGAGTCCTGGGCGATTTTGAACCTATAGACAGAGAGCAGTGGATAGAAGTTGCGTACATCGCGTTTAAGTGACGGATGAAGCCTGTAAGGTACGTTGCTGGGGTAAATGGAACATTACCATCGGATTTGCCTTGATGTTAATGATCTAACTGCACGGGACTTGTCACCCCGCATATTCAGTAAGTATGCAGGGTTGATCGCGCCATGACTGAGGGAAATACCTCACTGTCATGTTAGCAGGGCTAGGTATCATGCAGCCTCACGCTTTATTGACGGTACAGCTATATATATACCCTTGGCGTTGTCAGTCTGTGACATCGGGAATTCCTCGTCACCTAATGCATTGCAGTCTATTGAGTGAGTAGATTTGTCAGGTGGCCGAATGTCAAAGTTATGGAATCGCCAAAGTCAGATTAATTGGATTATACCAATATGCTGTCATGTTTTTCTATTCGATAACACCTGCTTTGTCCTGTTTTTTCGACTAAAACATAGACCAATTAAATAAAATCACCACTAATTCTAATCTAACTATGCTGCAGGAAGTATCGGGAGATTTGTTATTTATCTTGACGCTTTGAAACTGGTGTTATATGAATGGCATTATTTGTCTATAGTTGTCCCACGTGGACTTTCATTTCAACTCGTTTTAAGTACATTGACAAAATACAATGTATGCATTCAATACAAGAGTTGAGCATTTCGAAATCAGACACAGTGCGCAAACGTAAGGTTTGATCATGATTTGATTTAGCCCCCTTGTCAGCTCTGGGGAATTAAAGCAACAGAGACCTCATGCAAACCAACATGTATAAGCAGAATTCCTTGAACAAAACGATTCTATGTTGAATCACGTGACATGTGTCACACTAGGTTATGACGTCATAATATTATTGACCAATTGGGCCCACTTACCTTGAGGTAATTTTGATAGGTGTATCCAATCAGCGATTTGTGTTTGTTGTAGTTCAACATCATGGCCAATGAGATGAGGTTGATGGCCGGGTTTAGATATGTATATTCTGCGTCAACCCACACGGTAACATTACTCTGCAACGCCAACTGTAGCACGAAGAAGACAGAATATTATTCTTTTCGGAATAAAAATATATAACACTTTTAGAATGATTTAAATACAAAAAAAAGAATATTTAAATTAAAACAAATTATATTATCCTGTTAAAATAATTGATCTTTCCATATTTTACAAAATGAGAAGAATGAATGGAAGCGATGGCAGAAAGTTCACCATGTCATTTATTGTTGAGGAACAGAGAAATAAAAGTATGGAGCTTAATATGGACCCAATTACCTGTCCGATTTTCCGGAATCGATCCAGCGACATCTGGAGAGTAATATTCTCCTCAGCGTCTAAACCTTTGATGTTACACTGGAAATAATAAAACATTTAATAAATCTTTCACTTACCACAACAAAGCCCCGAAGAACGAAGATAAAAGGTAATCAAAGCACAGCGGTTAACGAATTGGACTGCTGATATTCTTTCGATATACCCCACACAAGCTCAACTTCTAGGCTCCCACTGGACTTGGGCCCGCGACCGTGGCTAAGCGGACAGCCAGTCCGCTAGCTAATCCTACTTCGATGTATACTGTTCACAGGATCGAGTCCGTCCGTCGACCCTCAGGAATATGAGTCACACGAGGGGGCTCCGACAATCGCGGGGTGGTTTTTACAAGGTTTCCTCCCAGTTTTCCACCAACAGGGTGAAGTGGACAATCC
>JAVFBX010209357.1:0-12052 GCA_034783855.1 Mopalia kennerleyi
TCACCGAAACAAAACTTGTAATTCCCTTACTTGTGTACCGGTATTTATCTTTTGTAACTAGCAAGCAACTTCTACTCTCTCTGCAATAAAAATATAATATGTATAGCCAATAGACTTCATATGGCAGTTTTCTATTGGGTCAGATTTGAACCCAAGTTTAATTGCAAGAAACAAGAGACATAGGCAAGCCTACATATTTTAAAATTATCTGAACGTCGATAAGGGTCAATGGACTCAGCGCCATAAGAATAGCAAATAACAATAATAGAAAGAAGTAAATGTTATTTATTATTTAAAAAAATAACCCATTATATTCTGTTAAAGAGCCATGCTGTTGCTTTTAAAATCAACTAGATTTTTGCTGTTTTTATGCATGTAGTAAGGTTACGTTGAGCTCTAAATTAATTTTTTAAATTATTTCCGATGGCCTGTTGTAGCTGCTCGCTCTTTTTAAACTTTCATTATCCATAGAGTTAATACAGTTGTGCATAGTAAAATCTCAACAAACAGATCACGTGGGACCGCTTTGCATTCAGCGTCCCCAGAAAAGTAAGCTCCCTTTATTCCAGCGCTAATCCCCTTTGCTCTGGTTGATACCCAAACCAAACATTCTCGACTCGATCCTTATTCAATCTAGGACCAGTAGCACAACCATAATATGAGTGAGGATTTGTTGTTGATGGAAATACGAGTTGTTTTTTCAATTTAACATTGTCTATTGGTAACAAGTGATCTAGAAGATGTAAAGTAATAAACGTAACTGAATTGCCAAACTAAATTCGAAAGATTCCTATACTGTCGAGAAATAGGTTATGTTTGGAAATACAAAAGCTCTGTATGACCGGTATTAGAAAAAAATCTTTGTAAGCCTTCCAAGAGTATTAAAGAATAGAGATACATTATATAGCGAGAGAGCACTGGTGTAACATTGCTTTACACCATGGAACATAGGAGACAAATGGAACTTTTATAGAAAAAGAATCAAATTACACATTATTTCATTTCTGGCTGGAAAGAGATTTCACCGTCGTTAATACAAAGCATTATTATGCTGAGAGCCACCCATTCAGCGCGACATTGCTCTTGGCCATGCCATGCGCTCTGTCTCTGATCAACAAACATTCCAAGCCTAACACATCTCCTGATAAAAATATGGAGAGGTCATTTTGAAAAACATCTTACGAAATTGTCCCGTGGCGTCTGTCAGGAAAGCATATGGAGCATAATAAGCTTCTGGTTGTCAATTAGCATAAAAGGACTGACTGACAGAATAGTGTCTTACGTTTGGTAATAGAGAGTCCGAGTGCCAGTTGAGCAATCTAATAAATGATTGAACCAAGGTCGCGTTAAATGCTGTTAACCAAACCAGCAGGATAATATGAGCTTCGTATTACAACAGTAACATTGACTAACATATCAAATTACAGCCGTGTAAACCTTTCACTGCACAATAAAGGAAAAGACCTTACGTTATGTTATCTAAGATGAAAGTGGGAAAAACAATCAGTTGTTATATTAGACATTCAGACTTGAAGGCCGATTGTTATATTATGTAATTTTCTCTCTCTGAATCCAGCTTATAAAAAATGTAGGTAAAATGTGTCAAAATCTTCTAGTTAATTGATAGCTAGTTAATAGCTGCATAATATAACTAATTGCAACAGTCTAGTCAAACTAACTCTAATGTTACCCGGGTGGCCGAATGGTCTCGGTGGCCGGCATTTACTGCTGTCGATTTGGTATGTAACTCTGTGGGTCATCGGTTCGATTCACGGACAGATTTCAACATGCCAATGTTCTGTACTAGAATCTGTTCAAACTGAACGTACATCGAGGTACATGGTCGACCAGTAGAAACAAAAATGATAAGTTATTACCATATATATTCTTAGTCGTTTATTGCTGTGTACTGTGTTTTTTGTCTCACTGTAAAGTGACGTTATTGAACAGAGCTACTTCTCGCCATTTTGCAGGATATAACAATATTGTATTTATAGTTTTTGCTACCGCCAGTATATCCCATTATTATATGTGCGACCAGAGAGTATTACAAAAGTCCCATGTCCTGGTTTAAAATGTAGTCATTGATAGATCAAGGAAGACATTTTCCTGTCATGTAAAATCAATATTCTGGATAGTTAAAGCTGGCGAAATAGACACAAATTGTTTAATGCAAATTCAGTTGCTTTCAATTTGATCGGTGATTTGGTTCTTTTAAAGAAATTTAATTTTGAGAGATCTTACCTTAAGGCGCTTTTGGGATTGAATAGTGTGCAATATGTCATTTTAAACATTTAAATTGTAAGATCAACATGGTTGTATTGCTTTAAAAAAAATAAAAAATTCTAAAATACCCATGCAAGTTTCATATATGGTATAAATGTGTTTTCTCCAGAAAGTGGAAATACTGAAGAAGATTTTCGAAACGTTGATTTCCCTCTGCCATAGATTGGTCTGTACCTAGGCCGTGGTTCATGGCTGTGTATTCACAACAAAACAACGAAACAGAGATATTCACCTAAATTGTCATATTTAAATTGTCCGTTGAAACAATATTCTTGACAGCATGAATGTCAATCTTCAAACGTAGATTCAACGCGGTTTACTAGAAGGATTCTGCGTTTTTTACTTATAACAGTGCTGTTTTATACAGTGGTATCCCGAAGGTCACCATCCGATCACATAGAATTATTATAAAACAGGTGGCGCTCATAGTCACTTGAAGTTTAATGGTAGCCTACAACGGAACAGTGTCGGTGTCATTCTCACTTAAGGAAACGTCTCAAAATTCGGAAAGACGTTCATATGAAAAGCAGCCACTCTTCTGTTTGTACTAACTCACACTTGTAAAAATCGCAACCGTTTCCTTAAGCACTTTTGAAACTTGTTTTGTTTAATATATATAGAACGCCCTCATGTCCCCTTCTTCTGCCCCCCACCCACCCCCACTCCTATCGCCCCACCCCCACCCCCGCTCCTATCGCCCCTCTTAAACACACAAAACAAATAAAGTAAGAGAAAGAGATTACAAAACAAAACTATTTCTCTTTTAGATTCCCAAAGTGGATTTCAATCTCTCCCTGCCATACGTATTTGTGATAGGGTAATCAATGTAACATAGCCCCGGTGAGATCTGACAAATGGCTTGTCTGTAGAATTTGATTACCACAAGATGAATGCCCCAAAGGTTACTTTGTGTCTATAACATTCGGGTGAAATGAACTCAATAAAGAACAGTAAAACTACTAGATTTGTTTCATCTAATTATGCCATTTTGCTGCATTCTATTTCAAAGTTTATCAATACCTTTTCACAATGGTTTGCTAAATTATCTTAAATGAGACGTGCATTTTCACGGGAGTTTTGGGTCGCTTGTAGTAAAGACAATTAATCACTGGCATTGAAGACACAATGTGGTTTTACAAAATAGCGTTCCTCTAAGGCTACCAGTAGACTTCAGATTTTAAACTTGATAACCATGGAAACATGGACATAGCTAATATTGCTTCCTAACATTTATCTTGAAATCAATTATAACATTATATACAGATAAAGTAGTTCATACAATCGTGGCATATAGGGTGCAATCAAAAGAAGCACAAAAAGGTGGCACGAGGAAGAAAGCTTCTATAACATAACATAACATAACATACGAGGGTAGATATATTAAATACTGATTTCTGTATATATTTTTTGTGTAAACCAAGATAGCAATTTGCAGCTACAATACCAACAGCAATGCACAAATCAACATAAGGTAAATATAGATACAATACTTTTTATTTACGCAATTTTTCTTTGTGTTAACAAATGCATACAGATGACAAAATGTGATGTTTTAATCCAGTGTTAACGAACAGGACCAGTAAATGTCCTCTAAGTGTCAGTATTTTCACCGTGTAATTTGGTACGATTTAGGCTGACACGTTATCATTGCAGAAAGCAGTATAACGAACAGTGGGCTATTTATAAATACAGTGCATGTCAATGATTTATTTCTAATATATATAACAGTAACCCTTACCACCCAGTGTGTTTGCATATGGGGAACGACAAAAGGTAGTCGGATTGGGTAATTGTCTTTGTCTCCCTGATAGTCAGGAAATTTGATTATTAATGAAGACATTGTCTATGTTTTTGTGTAAAGCCAGACTATCTTTCTTTTAAATTATACCTGGCAATATCGCTGCTCTTTTTCATTAAGTTCTGATCGAAACGTACCATCCACGCATATCAATACACAATAAATTAATTTGAATTCACGATCGTGAATCGTGAATTCATCGTCGAGTTAATGACGTTCAGCATATGATCTTCATCAGAGAATACATATACCGGATGTTCTTCCACAGTGCCACAAACAGTACAGTATAATTATGACCCATTACAAGCTCCACATAATACAGAAAGGACTCTTCCAAAAATATCAATCGAAGATGGAGACTCTTGTTACGAAGTGAAGCGACAGTTTACTATAAAGACGTCAGTTCAATTATCTGCTAACCTCATGGCCAAAATCTCTACTCCAACATATGGCCCATTGACCTCTAATAGTACATAATTGGTATAATAAACGGGTTCTGTTCACCGCATTACAGTAGTTATCTCCCCCAGGCTTGGGAAGTACACTAATTACTTCCCTTTACATTAGTTTGTGTTCACAGTTCATCTGACGGTCCAATTGCGCTAAATCTGCCCCTGGTACAACAGGCTAATAATACAAATCAGGCCAGGATATGCCCATTGACTGGTCATAACCACCAGCAATGGCTACTTATTACTGCATTGATTGCTCTTTAATTAAGCATAATGACGACGGTGACCTCCAATAGTTAACATCCAAATCAACACATAATAAGACAAATAGTAGTCCTAGTGCTAAGTGAAGACATCCTAACCATGCTGTGAACAAACTATCCTCATCAGATTCTGAATTAATACTGATGATTAATACCAGGTATAACAAAATAAAATAATAAATCAGTAAATTTGCCAGTAGCCCGCAACTACACATAGATCGACTTAGATATGTGTAAGGAATCCCTACGAATGTTGTCTTTTTTTAGTTTTCTAAAAGTTCAGGTTTTTAAGGTTTCCATCTATTTGTTAAGTTTTCTAAATTGCTGCGCTCGCGGCCGTGGCTTAGTGGTTAGTGAGTGCGCTTACAAATCCTGCTTCGATTTATTGTTCACAGGATCGAGTCCGTCTGTTTATTCCCAAGTTTATGAGTGAATCACACGATACAGCTCCGTCAATCGCGGGGTAGATTTTTTCACGAGGCTTCCTCCCGGTTTTCCACCGCAATTATGCAAAAACAGTGTGAAGTGGACAATCCGTCATCATATAAGTGAAATACCGTTGAGTACGACGTTGAACCCCAAACAAACAAACAATCTAAATGACTGCAATGAGTCGGCCAATGTTAAGAGCAAGTAAGATTTGTCTAACATTTGAAGGTAAACTGGAATATAAAAAATCGATAGAAAATAGAACACAAATCTAGTTTTATCCTGGGTGAAATTCTAGTGATCAGTTCGATTCTGAATACCAATGTTGGTTTGTTTGAATTGGGTCTAAGGCCATACTCATGATTATTTCACATACATTTCGTAAAATAAAAACCACCCTATTCCGGGTTGGCAAAAAAACAATGACGAGACAGGACAATTGCAAGAAATGGACACCATAAACGATCAGCTTCATGTTGCTCCTAGGAAGCCGTAAGGACAACATGCATTTCTCTCTAACCACCGGAATAACATTGACAAGGACGTAAACGATGTAAGTTTATCCAAACCATTACCTGTTGTGACACTTACGTAGCTTGACCGCTGTCGTGCTATATATCTCACAAGAAAAAGAGGCATAATTTTGTCAAACGAAACAACGAAAACGGTTCTCTCCCGTGTTGCAGGATGTTAAGCGTTCGATGTTTTTGTTATTGGGCTACCTGTATGTGTTAGAAGATAGAATCCACTACTGCTGTATTATACTACACAATGTCATCCTAAAAGGACGAGGAGAGAAGAAAGCAAAATCAATAACCTTTCAAATGCGGCTTACAGTTGTCATTAAAAAGAAATAGGTTTTGTAATATTAATGTAAAATGTGCCTATGTTGTTTTCCTTTATAAAGTTGTCCTGCACCTAGAAGCGATCATTAGAGATATACGGATATCATACATTATTCAAATAAACGTTTGATTGTTATATTTTAGTTTGTTCAAACTTAACACAGTAAGCGTGTAATAACTGAATATATAAGCCACGAGCTATGTTGTCTCAACCGTCATAAATAACATTGGCGGTTCACACGAATAAACATAATGATTTAGATAAGAAGAACTGACCCCACTGTGTAAATAAAGAACTAGGATAAACGTTATCAGCTTTTACGTATAAGAAGTTATCTCATTTGTTTTCACCGTTTAATTACAAGCTTGGCAGAAAAAATATAATGGCGTATGGCAAATCCTCGCCCCCAATGCCATCGAGAAACGTAGGAGATATCTGGGTTGGTTGGTTGCATGTTTTGCTGAACTCGGAGATAAATCGTACATTATATTGGTTTGCTACAACAGAAACATAAATAAATATTTTGTATTGGCATCATATAGATGATCTCTCCAATGCAAGACTTTTGTATTAATATTTTACTTCAGAAATATTCACTTAGCGAAAGTATTTATTTTAAACGCTTTTAAACATTTTCCCAGTGAATAAATGACAAAGAAAGAAAGTGGTTTGACTGAATGAGCTCAATCAAAAGAATGTCGAGCTTTTGACAGCACCTGGGGCGAAATTTCTGATAGGTAGGAAAATGCTGAATAATAACAGGACAGAAATGAAAAATAAAAAGCCACAATGTGTTAGGAAGACATAAATTTAAGCCATAAAGAATGTGCTTTGTTCGCATGATTTAATACCGATATGTATTGAAGCTTTAACCGCAAAATGAAGACATTGTGTTGTTTTAGAAAAGTTTTATTGAATAAAATTGAGAATGAAGAGGAGAGGGGTGTGCTTTTTTAGAAATCTTTGCTATATATTTAGATGCATTTGTCTCTCTTGATTAACTCAATATATATGATCTGTACTTTGTGGAAATATATTTATTGTGTTGCTCTGAAACGTTAATTTATTACAAAATAGCTTGTATAATAAAAATAAACTATTCCTTTTGATACCAAACAAAACATTTTTGATTAAATCCTCATTTAATCTAGTACCACCGTTTTTATAATAGAATACAAATATTTTGATTAAAGCCTCTCCAGGTTGTCTTACACAAAGCCCAGGAACAGTATCAATCAGATAACAGATACACACTATTCCAGGTACTGGCATATCACCATCTATCTGCTATTTGTTTGACAATCTCCGTCGTCATATAAGTGAAATATCCTTGACAGCGACGTTAAACACCAATCAAACCAAAGACAAATAAACATATCTCAGGGTCACTCATTAGATATCCTCTATAGATGACTTACGAGGCTTATTACTACAGCTCGCAATGATTCTGTTTTTATTTGACAGATTTTAAATTGATAGTAATCCTGGAATGGTTATACATTGAACATGATTTAACAGATTAGTCACGTGATTAGGTACATGCATCTAGGTCTCAGTAAACTCAAAGTCAAACCAGTGCGTCGTCCAGTGATAATAAAGTATTCTCTCAATTGACCAATCGACACAAAGAACGATTTACTGGTTAACCCTTTTTTCTATATTGCACAAATATGTCTGATAGCGGGCGAAGCTGACAGGAACAAAATGGAATTCCATTTGTAGCCGAGAGGGAAGATTGATCAATAAGATTAAGTTGTTATTCAATATAAAATTATCTTTTGGTAACTGTTATATTTTAAGCAGGATCAAAACTTGACCACACCATGCTACTGGATGTTATTATGTGATTGTTGTTGATAAAGAGCGCAACCAGCAGCAGCAGAATGGAATTCTGTTTGAAGCGGAGAGGGAAGAGCGATCAACCAGATTTAGTTTTTATTCAATGTAAAATTCTCTTTTGGTAACTGTTATACTTGAAGTAGCATCTAAGTCAGACCACACCATTCTACTACAAAAACGCTAGAAGCAGTTCTCGCGAAATATGTTTTTTTAAATATTTTTTGTTTTGATAACGGTTGAAGCAAAACTATTCACAAACGCGTCATATTCACAAAAAAAGACAGATGCCAGTGTTTGATATAGATCATCCGTTAATACAAGGAAGCCAGATCTCGCCATTGCCACCTATGAATCCCGGAGTAATAAACATAACTAAATTGCCAAACCAACATCGAAAGATTCCATTGCTGTAGAAAAATATGTTACAGTGGAAAATACAGAAGCCCTGTCTGTCCGGTATCAGAAAACAGTCTTGGTAGGCCTATCACCAGGTAATAAATCAAAGGAATCAAATATAACTACAAATTACCGAACCAGAATTTCACCAATGGCGCTTTAGCGGCTGTCAAATACCCAATAAAACAATACCCAATAGCACCCTGTATATGGGTCAACGGTGTCGATTGATATCAGTGATTTCATTATTTTTCCCCTCAAAATCCTATAATCAAGCTTGATCCTGTCGGAGTCTGTAATATGTGGCTGCATTTATAAGGACTCTCGATGTAGGGAAAATTGTTGATAGTGTTTATAAATGGGTCATAAATGTTCCCTTCTAGTCATATTATAAATTGAATGGATAGATTCCCCAGATATTTTTATATTATATTTATTATAAATTCCATTGGAATTCTAGTGTTTGATTAACAAATGCTTCACTAACATCATGGCGTGTCATTTTTGAAGACAATGAATAAACCTGACAATATTCCAGAAGTAAACCACCGTGCAAACTTCCACTCATATTCATTTTGTTAAATAAATACCTGGTTGTCTACATTATCCAAACTGGAACAGCTCCTTTACAAGGTATAGGGTATGCATTAGGACGTACAGATGTAAGTCTTGTTCAATTACAGTTGACAAGAATTGTTTAGCGTCAGTTTGAAGGCATCTTTGGATGATTGAATTGATGAATAAATATTTGAACCAAACAAATGCACACCGAAATTTGTTATCTATTTTGGTCTCCCACGATACCAATGACCTATCAAATCAGCAAGATAGTTTTAACAAGCCTTATATTACTAATATATTTATATTGTAGAGAATGAAAATTGTGCTTGCCTCCGCCGTGATTCTAGCTCAAGTCTTTGGCTAACAGGGCCAGTGCCATTATATGTGCAGAAGGATTCACAGCTTATACAAGGAGGAAATTCGTGATCGTGCAACATTGGAACTATGTTGATCACACAGTAAGAGTGCTGGTTCTGTTTGTTAAGACACGTGTTCCGAGTCCTTGTCGTGGCAAGAAAAACAAAAACAAAGAAAACACTGTTAATGTAAATATAGCCATGGTAGGCGTGAGATTATTTGAGAGTCGGACCATCTAGTATCGGCTTACATAAATATGCCTCTGAATATAAATATAACCTTTCTTTGTCAACAGTTTCCTTTATGTTAGTCACCTGTCAACGCAAAGAAAGTTTTAACAAGCGATGTCTTCTACTTAATGATCTACAGATACGGACTTGTCAATCTACTACACATATTATTTCCTCTTCTCCTAAGTCAGGGGTATTATTTGGAAATCGTGTCCGTTTATCACCCAAGCATAAAAAGTAAATATAACCATTACTGTAAAAAGGCTCCCATCAAGAAGTAGGCCTTGTAGGAAAATAAATTAACAATTTCTCAGATACTGAAGATGAAAGGAAAATTAATTAAAATCCGACCTGCTGTTGGAAGTACACGTGTGAAACGCGACAAAACAAACACAGACGTCTTAATATACATAAAATGTCAATTTTCTTTATTTTTAGCGTCCTTTGTGTTTCTAATCTTTCACGTCGGACAGCGTCCTTAACGAGACAGAGGCTAGCATTAATGATGATACGGACCTGTCCATCAAGAAGACAGGTTATTTCCTCTTGAACAGAGCCACGGGTATTATTACCGAGGTCGGTTATCTCTGTACAAGTGAAGCTCACACTACAAACATAACATAACGTCTCATCTGACCCCGGCCAAGATCGAAGCGTTCTCCTATTATATAATAGAATTAAGAAGTTATAATGAAGAAATGCAGTTAAAAGTAGGCTGCAAGGAAAACTATCGATTTTTGCATCCGGGGTTCAATCTGGAGAAACACAGCGATTGGAGAGATCAAGGCAAGTCAACTGTTTTGACTGGATCATGTTTTATAACTTTTTACTCAGATATACGCGTTTGATAAAAGTTAAAACGCGCAAGGAACAATGTCTTTTACCAATTTAGACGGAGACTCTTCATGTCCAGCAATTATTAACGTCTCTAGTTCTACCGGTATTGATATTTTTGACGTTGCCTATCTCTTTAGACGTCATAAAGCCGGCAATCACGAAAACTCTCTGTGATAAAAGTGTCTTCATCACCATGTATTCGATATGTTTACAGCAGCATATTAAAGTTAATTGCAACATTTGAGCTTTACTAAATAAACTGTGACCGGGAAGCTGAATGGTCTAGGTGGCCGGTATTTACTGCTGCCGATGCGTAACGTAACTTTAAGGGCCATTGGATTGATTATCATTCATGTCATAACAACATTGTATTTCTACATTTTGTCACCCCAATTACACGCCGTAAAATTATATGTGCGACCAGAGAGTAATAAACCATCCATGTCCTAGTTTAAAACGCTGTCATTGATAAATCAAGAAAAACAGTTAGTTGCCAAGTGGAATCACTATTCTGGATAGTTAATGCTGGCGAAAATAGACACAATCTGCTTCAGGCAAAGTCGTTTGCTTTCAATTCGATAGATTTCCCACCCCGTTGAATGGTGATTTGGTTCTTTTATGGAAATTGGATCTTAAAGCTTTGGGGATTGAATAGTGTGCAATATTTCATTTTATACTTTAAATCGTAAGGTCAACGAGGTTGTATTGCTTTCAAATAACAGATGCTAAATACGCCCCTTCAGCTAGAAATAGTAAAAAGTTGTTTACTCCTGAGTGTGCGAATACTGAAAGGGATTTTCCTCTGCCATAGATTGGTCTGTATCTAAGCCGTGGCTCACGACTGTGTACTTACAACAAAACAACTAATCAGAAACTACCACATCAAGTGTGATTTCTGTTGGAATAATCTTCTTGACAGCATGAATGTTATTGTACAAGCCAACAGGTCATAACAAGAGGTCTCTATCGCCGTGCGGGCTACTAATTTTGAAGGATTTTGCGTGTTTAATTCGGGCAGATTATAACAATACTGTTTTATGCGGCGGTATCCCGAAGGTCCTTCTCCGATCACATATTATTATAAAACCGTTGGAGCTCATAACCATTTCGAGTTTAATTGTACAACGAAACAGTGTTGGTGTCATTCCCAATGAAGGTGAATTTAACTTTTAACTGACCACAAACAACTTTAAAACACTTTTTGTTTTGTTATCCAGAAGAACATATGTAAATTTCCGGGTATTTCATGTTAAATACATGCTAAATGTTCCGGGGTATAAATCTGTATTATTACACATTAACTCGTTATAGATCGCTTAAATATGGCCCATCGACTTCTAATAATACATAATTGGTTTTATAAACGGGTTCTGTTGAACGCATTACAACAGTTATTCCCCATAGGCTTTGGAATTACAATAATTACTTCACTTGACATTGGTTTGTTCTCGTAGTTCATTAGATGCTCGAATTGCGCTACTTCTGCCCCTGGTACAAAACGCTAATAATACAAATCAGACAAGGATCTGTTAACTGATCATAACTATCAGCAATGGCAATGCTTTATCTTAAATGTCGTACTCAAGGAAGTATTATGACGGCGGTGACTTCCAATAGTGGTTAGCGAGCGCGCCTACAGAAGCCAACTTCGATGTATCGTTCACAGGATCGAGTCCGTCTTTCGACCCTCAGGTATTTGAGTGAGTCACACGATGTGGCTCCGGCAATCGCGGGGGTGGTTTTTACGAGGTTTCTTCC
>JAVFBX010209368.1:0-12052 GCA_034783855.1 Mopalia kennerleyi
ACAGATCAGCTTCCTGTTTCCCTTTAGCTCTGAGAACACCAGGGCAACAGAAAGCTCCTCTTTTCTTGCCTCTTACGTTCGACAGAGGAAGCCGAGGGAGTATTATGCAGGACTGGCCAACCCGCTCGTACATCACGTACATCATTTCTTGTGTTGACTTATGCTCTCTAATTTTTTATTCTTAAACACTGGGTAATGCTTTAACTTATGTCAAATTCACCCACGTGGCCATGTCTAGCTACTTTAATCACTACATAGAGGAGCTCCACAAATATTGACCAATCAAGTATCTTTCTTGTCAAACTACATGTATGGGCTTACGTCACAATACCTTCACAGTACACTAGTAGGCCTACCTTTGACAGTTCACAAATGTGGTAACTCACTTTATACTCACCGACAGTGTGCAACCATTTGTACATCAAACAGCTCATCATCATTCTAGCCAGAGTTTTAAACTACAAATCTACAGTTCCAGAGCAAAAACGTATTGCTTTCCGCAAGATTTTAAAATCAGTTTAAATTCACAATGCTGTAGTGTTTTATTAACCTGTAACACACAAGTAGTGTAAGTCAGGTGACATCATGAACAGGCTGGTTGGCCACGCCAAAATGGCAGCTACCAGTGGTCATAATTAGGTATATACCTGTAACCCTGAGGTGGTTTTATAAAATAAAGAAATGATTAGTCAATGCCATATTTAAGTATGTTTAATGGTAACCTTTCAAGGGATTATAGGTGTTTTTGCAGGAGACAGGAGGTAATACAAATCCATCACCATCAGAATGGCTTCATTTTGCACCTTAGCTCTGAGAACACCAGGTGAACTGTAAGTTCCCTCCCAACCCTCCACTACTGAAAAAGGGCAAATGAACATAGTCTTTTCACCATTCACCAGATAGAACATTGTAAATGATCCAAAACATGATTTTTTCACCTGAATATCGTAATTAAATGCAATGCTTAGAAGTAAAGGTATGTGTTTATAGTACTACACATAAAGGGCAACAGATAATAAATAATTGAATACAATTAAAACAGGGCACATGGTCATATCTTATTGTATATTTTCTTCTGCAATCATATGTACAAAAAAAAACCCAGACATTAAAAATGAATTTTGTTTGTATTGAATCTTATCTGTAACTTATTCTGAGCAATCATTTCTGCCCCCAGTGTTAGTTGAAATTGAGTATAATATCCTGTCTCTTGCTTACAGTCAGTGACTGTGAAAACAAAACCTGCCTCACAGACAAACATATCACAATATATATTAAACATTAATTAAATAGAGATAATAATGTAGTTTGTAAAACTTGCTCAGTGAGAATCCTACTGTTTGGTGATAATATGTAAATAATAAGAAGTTTCTGGGTTATTTTGACAGGTATGCTGTGGGAGGGTAATTCATTAGTATTAGCACGACACAGACATATTATACCTAGGCTAGATTGAAGATACTTCCAGAGTCAGTGTCAGTACAGAAACTCCAATTAACTGATATTTGGTATAGGTCAAGATAACACGCTGACAAATTATAATATTGATTGATTGATTGGTGTTGTATGCCATGGATGTTTACAAGAATTTTACTCCTATGATCGCGGTGTATTCCAACAATAACTGACACTAGTACAACCATAAAATGTGAGGTGTTTTGCTACTACTGGAAAGTTAGTTTTCAGCCTTGTTACTCTTCCAACAAAATGCCCTAAACCAGAGGGCCAAATGATAACATGAGATGTATATAATATATAGAAGGATCAGTAGTCTGGCTCGCTTACCTCTGAACCAAGGCAGAGGTCAAAGCAAGAGGTCAAATAAATAAAAGTAAATAATAAGCTTCTGTAGATAATATAAACTTTTTATGACAAAGCACTTCTGTACATTTGTTCCAGATATTTTGTGTCAGAATATTCAACAGAAATTGACCACCAACCTCCTTCCCCACACAGAAGACCATCACTAACAAACCATTGTCTCTGGCTGTAATCATACTTACATGTACATGTATATTGGTTTCATTGTTACAAACCGGGTTTGTTATGCTAGCATGTATTGCCAATTCACAGTCATATACACTTTTAATGCTAATTTAAATTGCTTGGGTGTTAACATCTTTCTATACTGAGGTATTAAATTTAGTGTTATCAGAACTAAGTGTAAAAAATAAACAAAGGAAATTCAATCAGGCAAGATAACTGGAATTTTGTGATTGGCATCTTAGGAATTTCCTACAAGAAAATGAATGGAGGGAAGCATTCGCATGGCTCACTGAAGACACTGCATTAAAGCAGAGGTTACTAGGTACTGGATTTCTTTGAGGCACAAAACACCAGGAAAATGTTTTGATGATGAAATACCACACGCAGTGGATTTTGAAAAATAAGGAAGTAAAAATGGTGTTAGTTGTTGAAATTGGTGTTAAGGAAACAGTCAGTCAGTATTTTTGTTGTACTGCATCCAATATACATGTATGTGCGAATAAAAAGTAATTGGTACCACTCAAGCAATATACTCAAAATAAGGCACTAGTATTTATCTATAATTTCTATCTTGAACTAGTTTAACTTGAAACCAAAATGTATGTGGCTGTGTAGTATGACTCATACGGCACAGTGCTTTTGCCCACCTGCATATTGTTCTGGTCTTTGTCTTTAATAAATTACAACACATGATCAGCCTATCTTATTAATTAATACCCTTTATCTGTAGTATATATGAACTATCAAATAAAATATCAGGGAAAGTGTTTACACTTTATTTACTGATTTGAATTGGATCAAATGTATACAAATTGTTAAAATGTTCATTTCACAGCACAGCTGAAACAATGCCAAATATGGGGTAAAACCCTAATCAATCATTTAATCAAATCGTTAACAGCATCCAGTATATCCAGGTGAAATGTATAACACATTTTTTTCTCATTATAACACTGCCAGCTAGAAGGATGCCCGAGAAGACTGTCATGTCTCTGTATAATAGTGACTGGGCTGAACCAGTGTAGAAAATGATAACAATTAGACATACATGTGTTGTCATAGAGATATTCAAGGAAATAAATTTCTTTATTCTCTGGGGGCAGAAAATAATGTGTTCAGATTTGATAGGGTGCACAGGTCAATTCCTGATAAACGTCATGCTTTGCAGAAGTTAATAGTTTCCTATTAGATTATGTAAAAACCCCAGAGTTTTCCCTTTTTTGGAATAACACTTTCTTAGTAGAACAGATAATAGTTGAACTTTTGATAATTATGTATGCAAATTCATTATATTATCTATGTACATCACCTTTTTGCAATGAAAGGAAGTAAAATCCATGACAACATTAAGTTTATATTAACCAAACTGCTCTTAATTTAATACACACTTTGTTTACTCCACATGCTGTGTTTCAACAAGTAAAAGAATCCCTCCCAAAACAGAACATTATCATATGTTTATCTGACAAAAGGGAGTTTAATATTTGACACATCAAAAAACAATGAACCTCTAACAGAATAATGTGAAATCAGATAGAGATGTTTTTAGTTAATCAATGAAATCAGCGATGACTGAATATCTTGTCTAATGTGATATTCATTAATATAGCTTTGGGGGTATATTTGAAATGATAGCCGCTGTAGGAACACCATATGTGCTATGATGAACAAATCAATTCTGGTTATTTGTTAACTTGTGTTCGTGTTAGCCCAATCGCAGTCAAGCATGTGAAAACATATATATTGACATCTGTCACCTATAAAATACAATGATCAGAGCCAATATAACAGGGGAAAGACTGAACACATTAATTACATAACAATGTAATAGGTATAGAGAGGTTTTGAATGATATTGCTCTTTGAAGGGTTCTATGATGTAATTACTGGCATAACTTTCAATTAAAGATACATGTATATGTGAGCTTGAACAAGCGGAAAACACATGAGCTGGAAATAATAAAATTACACAGACTCCCATTTGATTAACATCCCACTTTTCACCTGATGTCTGATTATAACAAATTGATTTCAGTACATGATGATCCAATACACTGTTGTTACAACAGAGGGATTTCCCTTAGCCAAATACCAGTGCCCCTTTATATCAAGGTAAAGTAGCTTGCATATAATTTAACATTACAGTTTGTTGGTTTATAAAAAAAATGTAGTATAAGAAGTGCGACTTTTGCCAACAATTATATTTCAAGGTTTTAGCCATATGGTTTTATTACAGTATATCTGTTAATTTGCAATACTGCCTACATTAAAAGTCGCAGGCTGGACATAACCTTGCGATAAAGCGACATTATTTCACTGTTGGACGTATCTCTGCTGTCCTAATTCGAATAACCTCTTACATCTGGTATGTCTAAAAGTGATGTTTTAAAGCAATATAGATGTGTCATACATATACAAATATGATTTATGATCCTAAATAAACCATGAATAATAATATTATAAGTGTTATATGTACACAAATGATGCAACAATTTTGGGAGGTAATAAACAGGGAGCCAATCTTAGATTTATACAGATCATTGTTAACAATTACATGTCTGATAAATGTATATAAACAAGTCCTGTTTTTTTGTCTAAGCTGGATAATCCAGTCCCTACAAGTAATTAAAGAGAAATGTCAAACAAGCATGGTCAGCACTTAACGACTATTAATGAAATGTGACAATGTTAATTCTGTACAGTAGATGAGGGTTACAGAGTTTGGTAATTGGCTGATATCCACATGGGTTGCAGGTCACTTGAGGGGATGAACTCAGCTTGATAAGATAAGACAGTAGTCTAAATTTGGTAGCTGGATTAATTGAGGTGAAGACAAAAATAACTGTTGAGAGAGGTTGGGGCTGTGCTGACCTGGATATAGAATTCAAGCTGTCAGAATGGCCTAGAGGAGACACAAATGTTCACATACAACTAGGTCTTGCTTAGGGCTCAAAACATCAAATGAAATTCAGAAAGGACCAATGTTTAGATTCAATCATTCAAATATTACAAAGCAGTGACCATAGCTACATATCCAATAGCTTTATTGGTGGTCTTTTGAAAATTGCTGATCCTACAACTTTCAACAAACTGTTGAAAAGCATCTAAATCAAATAAATGACAAGGGACTGGCAAGATAAGGACAGGCAAACTGTAAAATGAAGATTGGACACTTGAGGGGAGACCCTAAACAAGATAAGGCAATTTAAATAGGAGGTTTGGATTTGTGAAATCTGGTAGCTTAGCTTTAAAATGCAGTGATCCGAGCAGGTTAAGACAGAGGGATATCTGACATCAGAAGACACACATGTCTTTGGAAATTTGGCACTAATGAAAAGATAACCATGGCCAAAATATCCAAGTTCACAAATTCTTCAAGATCTTAACATGACAGGGTGATTTTTTCAGCAAACAAGATTTTTAAAGAACATGCCAATATTGAAGTTAATTTGGGAAATATCCAATGATTTAAATATACTTGAAGCTTTCGGCAGTAAGCCCTTGAGGCTACTGATAAGACTTTCATAGAAAAAAAATGAAAAAAAAAATGTTAAAACAAACAGAAAATTGAAATAGATGCTCATTTGTTTTGAGGTATTTTTGTATTCTCTAACATAAACAGAAGTTTCTAATAGTAACTTATAGAGCATTCTTGAAGTTTTATTGAGTAATTATTACTCAGCTTAAAAAAGAAATGTGTACACAAAAATACAAGTGAACAAATAGATATATGCCACAAGATCAATATTTTGAAGATATTACACAAAACGAATTAATTGAACGAATATGTGTTTGATTTGTTGTTTATAAATGGATTCTGCAACCCCCTTTTCTTTATTTGAAGTAAATTTAAATCCAATTTAAGCTCCAGAGGTCACGGTGACACGGTAAGGGAGAGATGCTAAAAGAATTCACAATGTTAGCCCAGTCCAAACTGAGAAATAAGCTTAAAGGCTGGATGGCATAGGCTCTCACACAGAGATTGCTGGCAACTCTTGGTAACACATAAGCCAGAGTTTACCATTTTTTAACTCGGCCTATAAAGGTAAAAATAGCAGTAAAGGATTTAGAAGATGAACAGAAAGACAGACACATTGAAGAGTTAATATTGATCTATGTCGATGATAAGACTCCTCTACAGGAATCACCAGTTCAGGGAGACAGACATATCCAGACATATGTGTCACAGTCAGCTTAAGATTATACACACAAATGTAATGCTGCTCATACAGTCTATAGCACAGGATACTAACATTCCCAACAGCATTAACCGACTCAAACTTTGGATCTATTTTTGTGTTCTTTTCTTAAAAACCTATTTCACTGTTGTTACGAGGACCGAGCATTTTGCATGTAACATTTATTAAGTGCTGTGTGAGTAGTTAGTTATCTTTTGTTGTAACTGGTCAGTGCATGGTCATTACCTTACTAACTTGTCGAAGTTGTTAGTGCGTAGGAATACAGGTACATCTACATCTACACAAAGGTTTTAAATTATCTTGTTTTTATGAAAGCTATTAAACCCAAGGTGATTTTAATTTCTCATGAAAAAATAAAATTAAAAAAAACCCCATAAACATGCAGTGTCCATTCTAAATATATATCCTTGATGAAAGACTTAAAAACACTGTAATTAAAGCAAAAATACAAAATCCTAATTATCCTCCATAATAAATCAAGGTTTCTCTTTCATTAGCCACAGATTATATAGAGTATAGGGCAGATTTGATCACAAATCAGGACCATGTTTGCAGTAAATTCGATAAATTACATCAAATTGTGCAGTCATTCAGTTGTCTTGCAAATTAGAACTGTGTAAATACACCAGACCGATGCAAATCAATGCAATTCGTTTTTGAAGTCACTATTTTTAATAGCAATTTTAAATATTTTTAAATAAAAAATATGTTTTATTTTATTTTGACCCACATTACAAAATGTACACATTTTTGAGCAGATTTTAACTTTAACTACTATGTGGAGAAGAGTAGAGCTCCGTCCCATGACTTCCTGTGAATTACATAATGACCTGTGCTTATCCCAAAGTTACAGTCTGCTGCTTTGACGATACTGGATGGTTACAAAATGAAATAAAATAATAGTGATGTTAAATTGATTGGTAGATTTGTGGTGCTGCAGAATAATCACAGGATGCAAAACAAACTTGTAACAAATGAAGGGGTTCATGCTGCATGAGAGCTGGAAAAGGAGCAGGGCTACGTAAAGCTCCATCACACCACTGGTCCAAAATTCAGAGAATTCACCAAGCATACATGTTAGTAACTGGGGACTTCAGACTGCAGTTTTTACACTAAAAGTTAAAACACAAAATGGAACATGAGACAGTCTGCAAACAGCTGGACTTGAGGGGCTCTCACAGGGTTTCATGACAAACACATGGCGGTAAAAAACAAGACAAGATATGGGGTAGATTATGAACCCAACATCTGGAGTGCTTAAACTTTATAATATAGACAGGATATGTGAATACACCAGGGTTAGGCAGCTCTTAACTCCGTGTTTATAACATTGCAACCATTACAGTGAAAGCAGCTAAACAGCAAAGTGTTGAAGCTAAATGGATGTTTGACTGGGGCATTATGTCGTACTTAAAGCTAAAAACTCAAATGAATTTTATACACAACTCAATATCCAATCACATGATTCATGATTCAAATTGCACTCAGACACAGTTGGCAGGAATACATCATATACAAGGGTTTTATAAATACTTTTTTATTTACAAGTTAATTAAAGTGTTTTCTTCAGCAGTTTTTAAGAGCATTGGACATTTTTACTTAATTTGAAGAAACAACTCAATAATAAACAAAAAATATATTCGGAAAAGTGTTAACTTATTTTCTGCTGCAATGACATAAGGAAATTAACTGATGAGTATCAGATTCATAAATAAATATTAAAAACAAAACTGATCAAATATGATACTTTTTCTGGGAATGATCGATCTCCTTCACAAACACATGTTATGACAGTCAATGTCACTATCATTTTTTCTTCTTGCCTTGAACACTTTAGTTTTGTCATACATACATACATACATACATACATACATACATGTATATGCAGATAATAAAAAAGATTCATTGAGTGGATGGGGTTTTATTTACACCATGCTTAAGCTTATTTCACTTCAATGCCGGAGTGAATCCTTATTCAAACGGCCTTTAACTGGTAATAAGCTTAACTGAACACAACAGGGCAATCACAAGATGTGAAAGACACAACTGTGTCTGAGAGCACCAGGGCAACTGTTGTCAACTGTCCACCCATACATTAAAACAAAGTACATGTGCATATTATTACCACAATAACCAATCTTCACTCACAGAATAAGAAGAACAGAAATGTCAAATAATTTTTTTTACAGATACAAGAGGAATGTAAACACATAAGGCAACACAAATAATGCAAGTGGAGACAACTCTGCACTTTACAGTTCCAGATTTGTCTCCCCTTATATCTAGTATATAGTTGGTTTCATGTAAACATTCAATCTGATGCTAGAATAATTTCCAGCTACACTCACAATTCCCCTGTCAACAACGACAGAAAAAGTCTTATTATAATATAATATTATTATGTAAAACAGTTGATAATAGTTAACTCTTTCACTGCTGGATTGTACAATATGCATATAAATCTATATATTGCTGGGCTTAAACACTGTAATCATTTAAATACATGATGAATTCTTGGAAATAGAGCATCAATGTTTGCATCAGTTGCCAATCAGCATACATTAGCACATAATGGAAGTTTGTTTATGGTGCCGATCAGTGTACACCAGCAGCAAAAGGGTTAAATTACTTAACAATGTTGCTGGCCTAATTACGGTGAAAAAACCGAGAAGAAACCTCGTAAAAACCACCCCCGCGATTGCCGGAGCGACAGCGTGTGACTCACTCATATACCTGACAAATTCATTATAAAAAATAAAACTTTTGTAATATTTGTGAACCTGTGACCTATGTCAGAAATATTTTGCGCTGATGACAAAGGTGTGTTTGAATGCAAAAGGAGACCCACTATATAGATACCTTTGAGTCTAAAGAACTACACAAAACACAATGGAAAATACACAAGTAATACTAGTCAAATTATTAAAAAATATCATAGAACATACCTGCTCATGTGGATTTAATCTTTGCTCTTCAAAACAGAAGCACTGAAAACATTAAAAATATCTGTTAACCTCACTTAAATATATAAATGTATCAATAAAGTCATCTGTTAGAGCGGCTCATCTTCTGTTTTCACACTACTTCAATGATAAGAAAATTATGACACTCTTGTTCTCTAAAGTGAAATTGTCAACCCACTGTGATTAATCAATCAATTATAGACTGATTGATTGGGGTTTCACACTGCAGTTTATGCCAACATAAATAGTGAAAAGAAAACAGCCAAGATGTTACTGGCCACAAGCAATGACAAGCTACTGATACAAGGTGCTTATAATTTCCATGTCCAGTATAAATTAATGATGAGAATTAAAGTTTAAAACACATTTTGTAAAGTCTTACCTGTATTTTGTTGAAATATTGTCCAGCTTCAAAAGGTACGACATTATACGTGGAGATGCCAATGATCGGTTTGTCAGTGGGGTTTGTTGCTGTGTAGAAAGCCAAGGCAGTTTCCCCAGGTAATACCTGCACAATCAAATGGTTCAGTAATCAAAGATTGCTGTTATTTAATTAGCCATTGTTTAACGAATAGCTGTGAAATCTTCCCTCATGCAGTTTGCTCTGATCAATTGTCTAATTTGTAACAACAATATCTTCACAAAGAACTTGGTTAAATTTATCATTGACAGAGGACTCAATTAAATATGTTTAATAATGAACTTTGACATAACTATAATATTTGTACGTGGGGATTTCAACATTTAAGTTACAAATGCAGCATAACATTTTTGACTGATTATAAACAAATTGCACACCTTAACTTCAGTTTGTTGTGGTCTAAAGTTCCACTGCATACTGGAGGCTACATCAGCATTGAAACGCACTTTAATCACTCTCTCAGCTACAGGTACCATCGTTTCCACTTTATTGATATCATGTCCTTTGACAGCTTGTCCTCCAAGACCTGTGGCCTGAGCACATAAATGGCAGGGTTTGACATATGGACAAATATTTTCATCCGTTATTTAAACATCAAAGTATCATGGTGAAAAGTTATTGTTCGTGTTCAAAATATATTGTTTTGATTGGGGTAAACAGGGTTTAACACCGTACTCAAGGGTATTTCACTTATATGATGTCGGTTTGTCCATTTCACAGGTACATCTCAGAAAACCGAGAAGAAACCTCCTTAAAATCACCCCCGCGATTGCCGGAGCCACATTGTTTGACTCACTCATATACCTGAGGGTCGACAGATGGACTTGATCTTGTGAACGGTACCTCGAAGTAGGCTTTAGTAAGTGCACTCGCAAACCACTAAGCCATATACCATGGCGTTTAAATTACACATGTTAGTTACCCATTTTATTACAAGCACCAGACAGAAAATAAATCTTTAATAAAAACGTAAATGCTTAATACTTTAATTAAATCAGTCTTACCTGACAAAAAATTCTGTAGAGAGGCACACCAGCATAGGTTGCTCCAATCATAAATATACCCACAGCACAGAAATAAATCACAGTAGTTGTTCTTTTCTTGCTATTTGTTTCTCTTGATCCACTAGATAAGAGCCTCAGGTAAACCTGCCACTGTGATTTAGAGCCACTTAAGTACACAGTCCTTGGTTTCAGTTGGTTTGAAAATGAACAAAGGGTTCTAAAAGGGACAGTTGTCCAAATTCCTTTCTGTCCAAAGCTTTTTGAATGTTGTGATTTTACTGTATGTGTTTTGCTATAAAAAGTTCCAAATGTTCTGTTGATACATCTTGAAGAAATCGTGTCACATATCCTGTTAAACCTTGGGCATAAAAACAATGCCATCATTCATCTCACCAAATTTGTTCCTGCAACAAACATAAAAAATTTCCAATAACCAAGGTTAAAAAATTAAATTTCAAATTTGTACAGAATTCTAAGGGATGTAAATTAAGCTACGCTCTATGAGTCTTCCTAATCTTTTGATTTAGCGAATGCCACCATATTTCTGCAATTAATCTTCCCATATAAAAAAATTATATGGCCTAACTCTGACTTAAACCAACTCGTTTTCTTCCTTGAACACTTATGGGTTAGATTGATCTATAAAACGACCAGTCAATGTCCATATAAGTGTAAATCAGTCATTTCTCAGCATTTTCCTCCATCTCTTTGGAAAGTTTTAAAACGTGTAATATTTTGACGGTAGCTTGGATAGGACCCAACATGTCTGCTTTAGTATTGTACCCTGCCCCTAAACTCCACTGGTTATAGGGGGCTTTAGAATAGCATCACATGATATAAAAGCCATGCTCACTTGTCTACTTATTCTGCATGTTTGTCTCATAATCCAATCAATTGCATGAAATGCTTGCCCTATAATTCCATTTACACCTGAACGCATGTTTTGTGTAAGCTTATTGATATTCAAATATATAAAACGCCTTCCCAGTTTTCCTGTTCAGTGTTGTCGTTTAGGTCATATAACAATTAAGAAAATGTGGAAACTGACATGTCATTTTGAACCACTTGCACATCCAGGTATATCGCAGATACCCGGTATTTATAAAGCTAGCTGTACCTCTTTCGACGTAGCTATTTAAACATTGACAGGTGCTCAAAAATCGTCACTTCATAGAGTGTTTATTTCCTATCGTATCATAAAAGTTTATCAACTTTAATTATTATCAGATAATACATAACATCGACATATTTGTCAATGGTTATTATTCTTACATACTGCAAGTCTTGGACTAATATGTCAATTCGACATAACGAGAAATTTTACCTATCAAATCGTTTAATATACCGGTGCCGGCTGGTTACAAAATCTTAACCGGAAGACGAGCTGAAAGTGAAAGTGGAAATGGAAGCAGGACACTGGGGGGGGGGGGGGGGGGGGGGGGGGGGGGGGGGGGGGGGGGGGGGGGGGGGGGGGGGGGGG
>JAVFBX010209379.1:1998-12051 GCA_034783855.1 Mopalia kennerleyi
CCGCCCCCCCCCCCCACATATGATAAGCTTTTTAATATTATTACCTTTAAAAACTTTCATGTATGTAAGTCAAGTTCGATGATGGGGTACACTGTCATAGCTAGGATAGGAAATCTGCCTGTCATAAATCCATTTTTGTCCAAATTTAACATTTTCTATCTTGCCAATGTTAAAATCTAGAAATTCTATCAGTCATTTTAACAGTTTTTTTTAAATCTACCCAACTCAAATGACAGGTAGAAGGGCCTCTAGCTAAGACTATGATGGGTTACATGTACTATAATAGTATAATGGGGTAAATACACATAGCCTCACAACTTTAAAATGAAAGGTGTTTTGATTTGTTGACAAAATAAAGCTCTTCCAACGGTAAACTTTGTTTGTTTGTTTGATTGGGGTTTAAGGTTGTACTCACTTTATATGACGATGGATTAACCCCCTCTCACTTTTTCTTGCCTTATACATGTATATGGTGCAAAACAGGGTGGAAACCTTGTGAAAAAGCACCCCTGCGATTTCCAGGGACCATCATGTGACTCACTCATATACCTGATGGTAGACACATTGAGTTGATCCTGTGAATGGTACATTGAAGTAGTACATGTAGTAAAGACAATAGGCTTGGAATATACTACCTGCATGTCATTTTTACTATTTACATGTAAGCTACAAATTCAGGGTTTTCCCCTTAATTTTTGTTATTTTGATTGGTTGCGAAAAAAGGGAACTACTTATTCAACCAATCAAAACGCCATAAATAATGAGAATTCCAATGAAGTAAGAATGTATCTTAAGGCTATTCTACTTACATGTACTTGTAAATGTAGGCTACATGTAAATGGCCACCGTCAACAATCAGTTAATTTCCACCATGAAATGTGACGTTTTTTTTCTTGGTTAACACGAAAAAATAAGAAGACAAGGAAAGGACTTGGAATAGACTGTCCTCAACCAGCTGTCGTAACGTTTTACAGAATCCTAATGATGTTACCCAATACTCATTAAGATCCCGGTCCATGAAGATCTATGGTTTCTTTGTCATTATAATATCACAAAGAGTTCAACATTAGCCTGGACACGCAGAAAATAGATCCACTAGTAAAGTAATACTAGAGATTCATTGTTAGAGCATATTGGACAGGAACGGTTCAAATGTCAACTACATGTGTGTACTGATTGGTTTTATAGGCGTAAATGTCATACTATGCTATACTGACATTGACAGGTAACTACAAATATTGTAAATGCCAAATCCAAACGACTCAGCGTTAAGATTACATACTACGGTATAAAGGTTACAGGAGCTTAAAATTAAAGTCATAAGGGCACCCCTTCTTGTAAACTCTAAAAAAAAAAAACTACAATTAATTAAACATGTTACATGACGTACAAACAATGTATCAAAATTTTCCAAAAGATTATTTATGGGCTACATATATACATTTGAGTGCTTGTGACTTTTTATCAGGGCTTAAATTGTTTTTTCTTTCTTGAGGTTCTTTATATCAAGCGTGGTACTTGAATAATAACATGAACATGTACTATCGCCAACCTAATGGGTGACATGTAATGAAATACAACGACAGTCATTAATAGGATTTGAGACTGGTGCCCAATAGAAAAGGTGTTCTTTGAGCACAGTCAGTGCACATCGAATCTCTCACCCAACCACACTGTTTGATTGATTGGGGTTTTACGCCGTGGTTATGAGTATTTCAATACTATGACGGCAGTGTATATAATTGACACTAGTACAATCAAGATGTGAAGTTTTTCCACAATGCTGGAAATTTAATTTTCCTCCAGTGCTAAGTAAAGACAGCATTGCCACTTTTCAAGGATACCTTTACCATTAAGGTAAGCTTATAGTGTAAAATTAATATCAGGTGCCCGGAGACAAAAGGTGTTCTGAGAGCACAGTGCACACCTACATGTATTGCAAATTGGATCCACCCCACCCAACCACACTGCAGGATACTTTTAAGGTAAGCTTATATTGTTAGATTTATATCAAACCTGATACTAAATATCCATTACACTATTTTACATTAATTTTACATTTACTTTGCAGATAGATGCTTTTATGCAGACCAATGTGAATTTCGATCCCTGAAACGTCTTTTGAAACTCTTGCTTAAAATACAGTACAAAAGCCATATTGTTACATGTACATGAATAAGCCAAGGACATATAGAGAACTTACTACAGGTATATATTCATTCGGTGACCTATTTCTGCTCGAGTAAGCTTTAACAAAAACGTAAATAGGACACAATGCTGTAATATATTATCTGTCAAAACCATGACAGATAACCTTTCTGTAACAGATTCATGAATAATTCATGCCTGTGAAATTATCTTTACAAAGTGCCTGTCAGACAAATTTGAACAGTGACAGAATTCTCAAAGTGACGTTCAGTTTTTGATCTATTGATGCACACGTGTGCACAAAATAGCAGCTAATAGATAAAGACAATATGTTGAATTTTGAGCACTCAGATTTAGGTCAAGATACTTTGAAATGTATATGACATGTCTTCCATTTATTTCTCTCTTGACTTTTTAAATACATTTGTTACAATTTCACTAATGTCTCAAACAAAATGATACTTTTAACTATCTTATTTATGCACAATTGTATGTATAATTGGTTAGAACTTTCTACATATTGTGTAAATAATCTCAAATTTCGTCCACAAAACTGCTATTTTGGAAAACATTTAATGTACATGTATTCTACCATTGTATCTGGGAGATGGCCCCTATTCAGTAAAAAATCTGTTATTTTTGTTTGATCGGTGTTTAACATGCTACTCAAAGGTATTAATTTCACTATACATATGACGACAAATATCGGATTTATCCTATTAAAATATGGTCTAAAATTGGGAGGAAACCTCGTAAAACCCACCTGTGTGACAGCCAGAACCACCTTCATGTAGTATATGGGATGTCTACAATGTGAGTCGATCTTGTAAAAGGTGTATCGAGGGATGATCAAATACTCTAACCAGTGACGTGTACCACGCTGGGCAACATACATGTAATTACCAAAACAAGGTACATGTAAAGATTGTTTACAAATAAACTTTACATCAATTTACCGTGTCCATCGCTAATAAAGTATGATACACCTTTCAATCACTGTAGAACCTTTTTGGAGTTGTATCACATGTAGAGTTGACACGGTAAAAAGTACAGTCAAAATAATCAAACTGAGAGTGCACACTCTGCACATAGTTAATCTAACTGCATAAAATCCATCTGTAACTTACCAAAGTCCTGAACGTTTCACAATTGTAACATGAATATCAAAACATCTACATGTATTAAACTGTATTACTATAGAGCAGAATGTAGATCTCACTGAAATTGCTCCCCGGCTCACCTATATGGTGTACTTGTACCCTGTAGTCAGTAACCCCTTTATACACTGGAGACTTCCATACTAAGGGGAACAACCCTGTGACCTAATGTGAGAGGAGTTCTCTGGAATGCAGGCAAACCTGTGCCACAGATGTTGTATCAGGAACTCAAATGTTCACAGTTGGAAGTTCTGGTATACGAAGATAACTATCAAGACTTACTAAGGTGGTAAATCTCAAGTATAAAATAATTAACAAAATTACTTAATCAAATTATTAGCCAAGGTTGGTATTAACAGGCGGATACAAGTAGGGTGCCGGTGGTGCATAGATCGGAGGCCCACATGGGAGATTTGCGGGCCGTAGTAACCAATCTCATTAAAACAAAGCTTGGCTTGCTGTTGCTCCTTTAGCTGTGAGGGCAACAAAAGAACCCTTTAACCGAGTTAAATTCTCTGCGTATTCCGATGGCCTATTTCACATAAATTATGTGTACAAATACTCCAGAATACACTGGGTAGGCAGGTCTGGATGTAGGATGCAGTCATAATACAGGATTAGGCCTAACTATATACATGTAATAATAAATAATTGCTCAGCACCTTATTGGTACATCATCCATATTGATTGGTCTACAATTGCAGTATCTATTTATATAATTATCTAAGCTGGTTAAAGCCTAGTATTAATAAAACTAGGTGTGTCAGGGTAAGTTTTCCTCTCACCCCATTAATGTCAGGATACGGGTTGTTAAAATGAGATCATGTAACAAGGTCAACATCTGGAGACCATCTTGAATTGACACTGATTCCATCAGGACATTTATACTCAAATAAAATTCTACCAGCATTTAGAAACACCCATAAATGATTTGTTTGTTTGTTTGATTGGGGTTCAATGTCGTACTCAAGGGTATTTCACTTATATGACGATGGATTGTCCACTTAACAATGTTCCTGGCCTAATTACGGTGAAAAACCCGGGAAGAAACCACCCCCGCAATCACATAAATGAAACTCAGTTAACAGAATACAACATTAGATAATCATTATTAGGTAATTGAAGAGAATATGTATGGCAGGGCTTTGATTTGGAGAAAAATTAATGATCTTACATGTTGTGCTGGTGATAAATGTTTGACATTTTATCCAGGAACTTACCAACACCAGTGTTAATAAGAAAAATGCTTAAAAATTATTAGTTGAATCCACAGATGATCTAAATAAGAATGTGACAAACTGTTAGTTGACACTTGAAGAACAGATGAACAGAGATGCAAGGGATTTCAAGACATGGCCTGGTAAACCTTTACAAGAGCTCACTCATTGCAGCCACTGTTATAGAATAAAATGAGACAAACATACATGTATACAGGGGCCAGGGTTGAACCCCAACTTTCCTGAGTCTGGACATACAATGTAAATAACAGGCATAAGCAGGGGCTTGGCCAGAAATCAAAATTATGGTGTCTAAAATGTTCCTTTTTGCTTCACTTTTCAAATAACTGGGTGTATAATTTTAACAGTTTCCCTATCTCCAACATATCTAAGTTTCTTAAAACAGGGTGTCCAAATCAGGCAATTGTTCAATTCAGGGTATCCATTTGGACGGGTGCATACCCCTCTGTCTAAGCCCTTGGGATACAAGTATTGCTGTTATATTATGGTCATAAATTGATACATGTAATACTAGTGAGGAACTGTGCTTATCCCTGCGATGAGTAATATAAAACAAACTCATACAGTCATACTACTGTATGATCAGGTAAAGTCACCGGTGATGAGTAATATAAATTAAAACAAACTCATACAGTCATACTACTGTATGATCAGGTAAAGTCACCGGTGATGCATTAGGTACATGTAGTCACCGGTGATGCATTAGGTAAATATATGTTACACCTGATGAACTAACAGACCAGCGGTTTCTATTTTTAAAGTTAGACTGGATGGATTGCCTTTGGACATATGCCCCAAGAGAATTGTCTAACCATAGCATGGCATGTAGAAAGCATGCCACACGATGCAACAACAACCGACATATATATGTTGTACACTACTATTCCTCTATTAACCATGTCACACATTGTGCCTATTGATTAATTGATTGATGGATTGGTTGGCTGGTGTTTTACGCCGAGCTAATAAGAGTATTTTAAATATATACCGTAAAACTTCTTAAAGTTCGGGCACTCTAATTTTCAGACAGTCCACAGAAATAACATGTAAGACCCCTGTGGTAAATAAGTTTTGAAAGCCTATTTCTCTGTCCCAAATGCTAGAAGTTTTAGGGTATATATATATGAGTGTATGACAGAAGTGTATTCCACACATAATTATTTCCAGCACAACCATAAAATGTGGAGTGTTTTGAAGCTGGAGAGTTAAACCTCATCCCGTGCTTCATGAAAGCAAAGACATAATTGATACTCTCCAAACATACATGTACTTCCCACAGAAACCAGGCTCATGTTATTGAATGACCAGGGTCTTAGCCAGAAATCAAAAGTACATGTATGGTGTCCAAAATGGTCATTTTGTTAAAGTTTTTAAGTAACATTGTGTCCAACTCTTGATTCCAATAACGAATGCATGGGAATTGGCCATTTATAGTTACAATTAAGGCAAAATTCAATAAACCTTTAATAACATGGTGATGTTTTCATAGTGAAATGAACCAAAGCTAGTGAGGATAAAAATGATAAATTCGTAGCCAGATAAAAACCGAAACTTTGTTGGTCTTTTATGCCCTGTTCTACAGTAATTCACAAATAGAACAGTAATGTTCTCCCAGCAGTCATTGCCTCAATAACCTCACATCAGAGCTTAGGCAGACACCCATCCAAATGGACACCCTGAAGTGAACAATTGCCTCATTTGGAAACCCGGTTTTAAGATACTTTAACATGCTGGAGATAGGAAAACTGTCCAAATTGGACACCTAGTTATTTGAAATCTGAAGCAAAAATGGCCATTTTGGACACCATACTTTTCATTTCTGGCTAAGCCTCTGGCTCAGAGTGTTGGGCTCTGTAGGAAAATTAATCTTTTTCCAGTTGTAAGTGAACACAGCATACATGTAACTACTCCGTTTGAATAGCCAGAGGGTATGTAACCTTTGTAAAGCATGAATGTTTCATCAGTCATTTAAACGGCTCACAATAGACCAGTAATAGATTTTAATTTTTATATGTTAAGGTCTTAACCCTATATATAGATGTACATGTACATAAAAAGCAGAGTGCATCTATAATTACATTATACTACATGTACATGTAGATAATTAACTCATTTTTTGACATAGCTCAATATTAGATTCAATTTGAGTCAAGGATTTTCAGTCTAGAAATATCAATGTTTTCCTGGAAAACTTAATACCAGACTAAAAACTCTTGACAAAGGAAAGACTAGCAAACATCCGCTTGTACTGCTAGTATACTAGTATCCATTGTATAAGCTTAGTTAAAGTTCATCACAGGATCTCAATGCCCCTCTGTAGGTGTTAAGGTCAATTCTATTTAAAAAAAACTCTTCATATTTTACACATAGGTTATTAAGTACTACAATGTATGTTTAATCGGTACAATATAGTTGAGTGTTTGTTTGTTTGATTGGGGTTTAATGCATAGTCAAGGCTATTTCACTTATATGACGGGTTGTCCACTTCACACTGTTCCTTGCCTCATTATGGTGCAAAACCGAGAGGAAACCTCGTAAAACCACCACCACGATTAGCGGAGCCACACTCGATCCGGCACATCGGAGTAGGCTTTAGTAAGCGCATTCACTAACCACTAAGCTGTGGTATATATAGTTCAATGAGAGGTTGAAACAATTCAGTTCAAGTTCATATAGTTACCATGGTTTAGGGCTCTCAGATATTTGCAGGCTTAAACCAGGGACCTGAGTTTGAAAACAAATTTTTCTTGGAGAAGTCAAGAATAGTGATGACTCGGAAGAGATATACGGACTTCTGATAGATTCAATATTTTGATTTATTGATCATACCATCGCCAGGGAATTTTCTTTCATTCTTTGTTTGGAGATTTTACTATTAGCTTAGCTGCTTACTTTACTATGTTACTGTACACTGTAAACTCATCAGTGGTAGTCTCTATAAGTTAACACATTTCACCATACATGTAGATGTAGTATTATAACATGCAGCCATCCAGGGAGTCGATCTGTGTCAGAAATGAAGTAAGGGAGGTTAGCTGTGTTCCACACAGGCAGTGTTTTATGGGAAATATGCGGTCACATTAGGCGAAAATAACAAGACTGCCTAAAACACAAACTTCATCTGAAAGGTGTCATAATAAAGAAAAACAAACTGTTGGAGCTATTTTACCCCCTAAAAAATTATGGTCAAATTGACTCAAATGATTGTGTTTATATCAACGATCAGGCAAGGGTAAATGTAGATCCTATATATGTTAAGTCTACTGGGTTACAGGGAATCCCATTAAGGTGCACTTTTGGCTTTATTATAATTTATTCTACATGTATGTCAAACATCATGTGACGTTAATGATTACACTTAGGCTGACTGCCTGTACATGACAAGTAACACAAACAAGTGTGAAGAAAGCCAACTGTGCACCTAACTCTGGCTTCCACAGGTAGTGGTTTATTATAATAATTGATAAAGATCAGTCGACATAATGCTAGCCTGCGAGGTGTTTCAGGGTATTTGAGAAGTCATGTGAGACACCATCAAATACAACCAAATTAAACATTGAAAAGAGACAGAAAATGTTATTTCAGACATTTCCTGGTTGAAGAAAGAGAAATTTGAAACCTCTTCTTGATATCCGGCTTATTTTAAAGACAGACAGAAAAGGTAAAGAGACACCCCCCTGAATAGAGTTAACCTCAGAGGTGTCTAGGTATCTTTGAGGCACCCAAGAAGCCAGTTTCAGTCAAATTTAACATGGAAACGGTTGGGGAACAGTAAAATGAGACACCCTGTTTCTGTAAAAATGATGATTTAAAACACCCTCTTCCTTATTTCTGTGTAATATTATGCCCCCCTCTGAAACATTAACACTGGATCAAATCAAGCTATTAGATCTCTGTTTTTAACACTAGCACTTGGCAGATGTATATGTAACCCTGGAGCGCGTCTAGATCAGTATATGAACCATATTGACAAGGGAAACAAACACACCCAGATAACAGGTGAAAAGTATTGACTTATAAACAAACAGATCTCGGCAGATCAATAGTCTAGGTGTGTGTCATGAGCTACCCACATACCACACACTATGCATGAACAGCCATTGGACTGACAAAAGAATAATGTAGTGAACAAATTATTTACATCAAGTCAAGTGATTCATAAAGTTCAAATTGTTTCTTTTCAGCAATAATGCAATTGACAAGCCATGAGTATCAATGTTTCAAAGATAAATTTTACAAGAGCATATAGCCATAGGCCCATGTAGGTTTGTTTGTTTCTTTGATGTCGTACTGAAGGTTATTTCAATCATATGTTCAGCTCAATGGGAAAAGAAAACCAATTTTTAAGCCACTGACAACAAAAAAGACAGGATAAGAAAACAACTAAAAGCATCTAAAAACATTGCAATACAAAAGCTATGCCAAAGCACTTGTCGTTTAATAGATTTGTAAGCACCAGGCAATGTCTAGGGAGGTTTCCTTCATCCATAGGCATTGGACTGGCACCATGAAACTCTAATAGCCATTGGGCTGGCACCATGAAACTCTCATAGCCATTGGGCTGGCACCATGAAACTTCCATAGCCATTAGACTGGCACCATAAAACTCTCATAGCCATTGGGCAGGCACCATGAAACTCTCATAGTCATTGGGCTGGCACCATGAAACTCCCATAGCCATTGGGCTGGCACCATGAAACTCTCATAGCCATTGGGCTGGCACCATGGAACTCTCATAGCCATTGAACTGGCACCATGGAACTCATGATCCGCTCAGACAGCTCTTATAATGTAATATACAAGTATTTATCATTGGTGTGTCACTGTAACATGTAAATGTATATTAACTGTACAACTTCAGAAAAAGAAGTGTCAAGGTGGTTTCAATAAATACATTTCCAAGATTCTTTCGGATTTTTTGTAGACAAAGTGGACGTCTAAGTAAAGTCCAAGTATTTATTTTGGCTGTACGTGGGAAGTTACATTATACATGTACATATAGTCTTGAATTGAGTTTTCAGAAAATGATGTGTTAAAAAGGTGTGTCTCAAATTGAGACGGACTTCTTTGAACCCCTGGTGGCAGAAAAACATGTGGTCATGACGACTGAAGGATCATAGAGCAAATCGCTATGGAAACCAGTACTCATGGCTGATTTCACCTGTGTATTGAGAATGGCCGAGTAGAAATTGTCAAAGAAAGTCGACAATGGAGGCGTCCCGACTTCAAAAAGAGCAATGCATAGTGGTACTGGTAGCCAATTACCCGCTTCTCAGTTACAAAGACATTCAACTCATTTGAAGTTTCCACATCTGACCACAATGCAAATGGCCTTTTTTTTAAAGATCCGAAAAGAACATACATGTAAGACATTAATCACGGAACAAAGTTATTGTCTTTGATTGTCCTTTAGGGCAGGGCTCGAAATGTGTTTCTAAATGCCGGACAAGACCGGCAAAATATGGGAATGTCCGACAACTTTTTCGGTACCTCGGACATTTGTCCGAGAC
>JAVFBX010209390.1:0-12050 GCA_034783855.1 Mopalia kennerleyi
CTATATAGCAAACTAGGGCACACTCGTCGACCTATTTTATCGTCTCAAAACAATATATACAAGATACTGTGAACACTGTGAGTTGGAACGACTTCATATGGAAGACGAGTGGGACCGCCTTTTCTCTCGCCATGTTACTAATGACTAAAAAACCTAGCTTTTATGCGAGAAATAGATGTGGGTTTCATTGACACTTGCTCTTTAGGATTCCAAGGAACATTGCGTAATTTAGTTATAGATCAACTGATATAGAGATGACAAACCATTGGACAATCTAAACTATACTTGAACGTATGCAGAAAACCAACAAGCCAAAGCTGAAGGGAAATGTCATTGACGGATCCCCTTTAAATAGAGAAATAGTGTAAATGTTCATCAAGGTTTAAACAGTATAATTATTTTTTTTACAAAGCTGAAATTAGATTAGACAACACCCATTGTAATGGGGTGGGGAGTGGAGGGGAGGCGGAGGGAGACACTGTTCAGTCAAAGCTGTGCATTGTATCGTCTTCACAATCTCGTCTGTTAGCGAAATATCTAGGCATAAGCATATTTTAGCTTGACGATTTCTGCCTACCGATCCTTGCTGTTTTCTGGTTGATTTCCCCCATATTCAGAACGGTCCAAAAACACATTGCATGAAATTATACACGCAAACTACATATCAGCATCATACTATTAATGGATCTTGTACGTATAAAAACAAAATATATATTTTATTTAAATAACAGCAAACATTTGCTTTAATAATAACACAACACGTGACACGGGTCGCGTATTACGTATCTGACGAGGGAGCTGCATTGGTCACACGGGTTTCACATCCAGCTTTATATTTAAAGATTAAAAACTGAGATGGTCTCATGTTGCTTCCATACTTGTCCTACATATACAAATCCTAGATTGCTTCTGCCATACAGCTTACAAGTATTCCTCTAAAATGTCGCCAGTTTTCGCTTATTGGAGAGCTCGAGGGGTAAGTAGCTAGTCATGAACATTAACACAGCCGATTTAAGTATGGTACGCATGTGGCCTAATGGTTAGCACACAACCTTGTAATACCGAACAGTGTTTATTTCCGCGAGCGTTTTCATACGCGCTGATACCGGGACATCAAGAAGTGAAGCCCGATTTACTACAGATCGTACAACAGCACGGGGAGTATAAGCCTCGCGTGTTTCGTTTTAGCTGAATCATTCTGCTGTGATAATAATGCGCTTTGCAGCACAGCTATACACAATTTGAGGACTAAATCTTGTCGCCTTGGTACTCTCATAGCACAGATACTCCAGGGAGCGATCAGTTGTACAGTGGCGTCTTGTTGCAGTCTTGTGGTATCTTCTTGTTTAACCTGTCTCGTCAAATGCGCTTTCCATCATCAATGGCCTGTCGCATCATAATATTAGTGAAATGCAGCTTTACAAGAATATACCACTTTTACAAACGTTAAGTAATTTGAGTATAGAGCTCGTAGAAATACCCGCTCGTTCGAAAATGTGAAAGAATTTTACTTCGAATGTAGGGCCTACCCACGAGTCCATTACGTATCGAACATCGTCATTTACCGGATTCTCCGGTTTTTTTTTACATATGGGCATATATCTTGACCAAGAAGGCACTCTCTCTATAAAAAGGGACAGTGAACTGTGTTAAAACTTGAATGGTAAGTCATGACACACTCAAAACACCTGTATGCACCGCTATCAATGCGCTCAATGCAATGCTATCTCACGTGATCTATTTGTTGACGTTTTACTGTACACAAAAGAATTTAAGGATACTCTCACCCCCCTACTGAGGTTTTTAACATTTCGCCGTTTTACTTCTAAATTATTGTGAATTTTTCAACACATGTATATATATATTGAATCGTCTTTTCTCTGCAGAACAATAATAACTAAAACTTATAGCAAAAAATATTTTGCATAAAAAATACATTTTTGTTACCTCTTTTTCAAATTGCTACTTCTTTTACACATTTAACTAAACTGTTGCACTTTACATCAACGTATAATACATTATAAGAACCTAAAAAAAAAGTCATTCAGTTTTTTCCTGTGTGTCTTCGTTTTCTTGCAATATTGTGTTAAAGGTCGGACTAGAGGTGGGGCCCCCTGGCGGCAAAGTCTAAATTTCCTTTCTGTATGTTAATTTAAAAACTTGAAATCTCTTGTCAACTTTATGATTCCGGACATTAACTTGAAACCTTCTTTGGAATTCAAATCAAACTGAGTATCGGACATTAACTTGAAACCTTCTTTGGAATTCAAATCAAACTGAGTATGAGTGTTGCATTTGATAAGACAGAGTTCAGATATTCCATGTGTCAAGATGTCGTGTAGAATTTTGTTTGGTGTATTATTGTCTAGACATGCTGTCACCTGATGGATTCTTTTCAAACTTGATTTTAATATTACTTGTGGCAATATTTCTTCGGTCGTATATTGCGACTCACTTGAACTCTTGTTGTATCTTGTGTCCATCAAACAAACAAAAAAATAAACGGTCAATTTTAAATTTTTGTTACTCCTAATTCAATTTGCAAAATTAGAAATTGAAAATCGGTCCCTCATTTCGTGCCTTTCATTTTTCTTTTGTTGTTACATAAACAAAAATTAAAATTATACTTTGATTTTTCAATTTTAATTTATTTATTTTATAGCAAAGAATCAAGACACGATATGCAACACTTAAAAGGCGAAATTTCTATTTTGTTTGTTTCATCATTTGCTGTTACATAATATAGAACGTTTGTGCGTTATCAAGGACTAGAGTAACTCGAAGTGGATAGGTAACCCTAGTGCTGTCATCGGGTGGTGTGGGTGTCTTCCCGTGATGCTTTGCGCGCTGTTAACTCTCGCAATCATTGGCGAGATGCGATGGGAGGTGCTGTGGGGTGGGATGGGGATCATGGAGTGCAATGTGTACTGGGTGACCTCAGCGCAAACATCGGAGTGGTATTTCGTTTGCTTATAAATTGGGTTGCTGTCGTCTCAAAAAGAATTGAGAGGTGCACACTCGGATTGGGCTGTTGATCAAAGGGAATGTGAAGATAATGACCAATCAGAGCGGCGCATAACGGACCCATCAGCGATGACCGAGGTGTTAAATCAACCAATCACACGGGAGTAGCACGGGACAGCCTGTCAGTCTTGGACGATGGTCCTTGTATCTTTCACGACCGCACCCGACAGCGGCGGCTACAGCGCATCCCGCAGGGGGTTGTCATGTCGTCTGTGTGGCCTTTCCATTCGCACAATCGCCAGCCCGCCCACATGTACGACGCCGGGCTGCAGCGTCAGAACGGCGTCATGCTGCTTCGATACACCGATGTCGCCAATGGCGCCCACCGCGGAAAGTGAAGTAGGTTGACGTGTCATGCAGCGTCACGACGCCGTCGCCGGGTGTTATGTTACTTAAGACTAACTCCGCAGCACGGCGTCGTGGCCAATGCTGCGTCGTGCAGCATGACACTGTAGAACGCCGCAAGACGCTGCAGAACATGTGGATGAGCGGGCGGGTGAGTGGTGAGGCCACAATAAAGCCACGACCAACCCCCTGCGAGATAGGCCGCTGTCGCAGTCGGGTTTGGTCGTGAATGAGACGAAGACCATCGCGTGATAACCATTTACATGGTATATGGTGGCGCATTATAGCGTGGTTACATCGTACTAATATGTCTATTCGCGGGAATTAATTTTCGCGCAAAATTTGTAACCGCGAATACCGCGAAAATTAAGTACTTTACAATAGTACTTGGTAACGCACAACCCTTTCTTATTATGTTATAGCAAATAATAAACGAGTCGCACTTTCAAAACTACTAACGCATGCATAATTGGTTAAGGAGTGCAGGGAACCGAAGTAAAGACACTTGTATCTAGCTAGTGAACATCATTTTTCGGGAGCTTATCAGTTGGAAGTTGTTGACTTCTTGTCGACTGCACAAGTGCGCTGGATGGTTCTGTGTCATTTTTTAAAACTTTAATTGACCAGCGCGATTATGCAGTCGACGAGAAGCCGGTAACTGTCAACTGGTAGTCGCCCGAGAACGGATTGATTTATTTGTATCTTGCGCTGTGTTTAAGGGTATATCACTTGTATGGCGGGGGTGTATTTCAACTAGAATTGACACTAACACAATCTAAATGTGAAGCGTTTCCATAATGTTGGAAAGTTACTTTTCCTCCAGTGCTAAGTAAATACAGCATTGCTACTCTTCAATCAAACTGTCCTTAGTCAGAAGGCCGCGATAGCGGTTGTTTCCTAGCTAGACACAAGTGTCTGACTAACACTGTGAAAGCACATTTGAAATCATGTTGACTATTCACGCATGCGCTGTGCCAAAATATCGAAGGAAGCGCAATTGAAAGCGCTAACTGTTAAGTGTTGCAGATCGTGACTTTTGATTTTTCGCTATAAAAAGAAAAAAAAAGAAAAATGAACGTCCGAATTTCAATTTTTATTTTTGCAAATTGAAATAGGAGAAACAAAAATTTTAAATTGACCGTTCAATTTTTGCTTTTTCGTTTAACGGACACCAGCAACAAAGAACGAAACTGGAACTGTTAAGTGTTACACGGATCTTGATTGTTTCTCTCAATTTATCTTTGGTTCAAATATGATTGTGACCCAAAACGAAAACTGCCAAATGAAGTTTATTGGCTCTGCATACTATATTTTTACTGCAGAGAAAGTAGATGTTACATGTTGGCGGTTGCTAGTTCCAGAAAGATAAGTAAAAAATAAGTAAAAAACCGGACACGTAAAATAAAGTAATATAAGTGTATAATTGTTTTGGTAATTAACGCCATTATTGAATTGATTTTATCCTGATTTCAGTCCTCAATTATTTAATTGTTTTACATCTTAATTGATCATTATATACATATCTAAATGTACCGTCAAATGGAATTTATCTCTGAATATTTCTTTGTGCACAAGCATGCAGTTCGTGTGAGCATACATCAAGGATAAAGCATGTTTCCATGTGTTCCTTGTCACGTGACCTTATGAGACACGTGCAATGGAGCCCACGTTGGGACATAAGAGTGACATCTCGGGAAAACAAGTTCTTACAGTAAATTATCCGTTGAATTGCAATGGCACGACTGTCAGACATTCGACGAGAACGTGCCATTGGCATGCTGAATACAGGAAGTCGGTCACTGACGTTGCGAGGGTTATGGGATGTAGTCGGCGGACTATCCATGATCTTCGGACACGTCTCCAACAAACTGGCACCTCAGCAGGGCCAGGCCGACCTCGTTCGGGTAGACCATGTGTGACCACACATGCAGAAGACCAACAAATCGTCTTACGTCATTTGCGTAATCGATTTCTCACTGCAACGTCCACTAGAAATGAATTGTTTAGAGGTCGTTTGACTGCCCAAACCATACGTAATCGCCTGCGCACGGCTCGTTCCATGCACACCGGCCATATCATGGACCAATTTTAACCCAGCTACACCGACGTCAACGGCTTCTCTGGGCACAACGACATCTGAGATGTACTTAGCGTGATTGGAATAGGGTCATTTTTAGTGACGAATCCAGATTCACTTTGCACTTCGCTGATATGAGTGTTAGAGTTTTCAGGAGACGCGGTGATCGGAACGCCCAGTGTTTTGTGCAGGAAGTGGACCGTTTTGGGGACGGTAGTGTTATGGTTTGGGATGCCTTTAATGGTACTGCCCGTTCCCGACTGATGGTCGTTCAAGGGAACCTAACTGCTGCAGGATACAGAGCTTTTGCCATTCATGGCAGCTCATGGCCCAGGTCTGACATTCCAACACGATAATGCCAGATCTCATATGGTCAATTTAACGCGGAATTTTCGTAGGAATGCTGGCATCAAAGTCATGGAGTGGCCCTCAAGGTCTCCCGACCTTAATCCCATAGAACATATATGGGATGTGTTGAGCAGAAGACTCGACCATAGTCCCTGATTTGAGACGATCGGGGACGTATAGATACGTTCGGATACCTTCCGATACGTTCACAACGAACCCATTCGCTTTGTTGGGACAGGATACGATTGCGACGTATTTCACGGTGAGGATTGACAGTGATCACGAAGTGAGCTACGATTGGACTCCGTCGGATATAGATGCAGGGCCACTGACAGTGTCCGTTATTGTTTCTCGAACTTCTATACTAATACGTTCTAGTACAATTGTTGCGCTTGTATGCGTTATGGTCACGGTTGTTTTAATTTCAAGTGACGCGATCTGTCACTATCAGAGTCCACGACTTTGTACGATCGGTTACCTTCATCACGAGCCCATGCGCTCTGTTGGGACAGGATACGATTGCGATGTTTCCCAATCAGGATTGACAGTGATCACGATTTGAGCTACGATTGGACCCAGGCGGATATATACAGGGCGACTGAGCGTGTACATAATTGTTTCTCGAACTTTTATAGATTGAATACTACAACCTACAACCATTGGTGATGACAGAGCATCACAGATCGTGACAGATGGTGGGAAATTGCTGCGCATCTCTACAGAGCGTGGTGCTTGTCCAAGGTTGATCCCGTTCTCCACGATTTAGAAGCACGATTAGATTCGATATGTCGCGCTTTGGTACGATCCGATGCGATGATCGCATAATTAAGTAATTAGGCAAGGACTTAATTCACAACATTTCATGTTCTTATACGAATGGGGCCCGCGGCATTGGCCTAGTGGTTAGCGAGTGTGCTTACTAATCCTACTTAGTTATACTGTTCACAGGATAGAATCCGTCTGTCGACCCTCAGGTAAATGAGTGAGTCACCCGATCCGCACGTAATAAACAGCTTCGAGCTCACTTTTATTACAAATTATTCTCCGCTTCAAACAAGGAAAAATTACAGGCCTTAGGCAAGGAACAGTGTGAAATCGACAATCCGTCGTCATATAACTGAAATACCATAGAGGTCGACGTTAAACTCCATTCAAACAAACTAACAAACTTATTTTTACGAATGGAATGCCCTTAGGGATTGCCACAGCAAATGTTAAATGATTTTATCTGATAAGTCTACAGATATTTTCTATTTTCAGTTGGCTAGTCAGATCAGGCTGATATTGCAATACTCCGGAGAAGAATTCGAAGATAAAATATACGACAACATAGAAGGTAAGCGATTTGATCACGTCTTATTAACATTAAAATTCATGTGGACAGTGTGTGGATATAATATACGTAATTGTGGACAGGGCTGGAGGAATACACAACACTATGGATATGTGCTGAAGGGAAGATGGGGATGCGGTCATAGTATACATAATTGTGGACACGTCTTGGGGAATAGAAAGAACTGCGGACATGTGCTGAAGAGATATGGAGTAGTGGACATAATATGCAAAATTGTGGACACGGCTTGGGGAATAGAAAGCACCGTGGACATGTACTGGTGGAAATGTGGGGGTGCGGACATATTTACATAATTGTGCACATGGCCAGGGGAATAGAAAGCACTGCGGAAGTGTGCTGATGGGATGTGGGGGTAGCGAATATTATATACATAACTGTGGGCACGGCTTGGGAATAAGACAACAATTTGGACATGTGCTCGCTGTGGGGTGGACATCGGTTGAGGAATATACATAACGACTTGGGCAATGGAATCGCTGTGGACATATGCTGGGGAATAGACAACCGATTGGACATGTACTATAGGGAATAGGGAAGGATGCGGTCATGGACTTGGGGAACGGTAAGTGTAGATATGGACTAAGATGTAGACAAAAGTTTGGACATGAGCTGGGGAATGTACACATGTTGAGAAATAGACAATAACGTGGACATGAGCGTGGGAGGGGGGAATGGTGTGGACATCGATTGAAGGGTAAATAAGATTGTGAACATGTACTTACTGGGAATACATAAAACAGCGGACTAGCTATTAAAGATTGTGGACATGTACTGGGAATACATAAAACAGCGGACTAGCTATTACAGATTGTGGACATGTACTGGGAATACATAAAACAGCGGACTAGCTATTACAGATTGTGGGCATGTACTGGGAATACCAAAAACAGCGGACTAGCTATTAAAGATTGTGGACATGAGCTGGGAATACATAAAACAGCGGACTAGCTATTAAAGATTGTGGTCATGGACTGGGAGTACATAAAACAGCGGACTAGCTATTAAAGATTGTGGACATGGACTGGGAATACATAAAACAGCGGACTAGCTATTAAAGATTGTGGACATGTACTGGGAATAGACAGCAGCGTGGACATGGACACCTAATCTGTCTGAAATTAAGTAGACGTGTAGAAATATAGGGACTTCGAGAAGTAGTTATTTACTACAAGCAGGGACTGATTAATTTGTAATCTTTGCGCATTTAAAATTATAGCTGGAGAACGGAACAAACCTGAATCACAAACATCGGAATAAATGATGCATTGTAATGACTCTTTGAATCATTATTGAATTTTGACGTGTATGGATAGTAATAAAAATAGGTATTTACATTTTAAGGGTGTTTATTTGAAGGACTGCAGTAAACAGGATATCTGACGAACGTGACCATAACGAGGATATACGTATATATGTCATAGGAACCATAACAACAATCAACATCACCGGCTTACGATTTACAAAGTTATCTCCCTTTTCCAACTTGTTGTATTACTGTAACTGGTGTACGGAACAGTTCTGAATCAACGAATTTGGAATGACGATTGATTGTATGTTTGCATGTACTTCGACTTTAATAAAGGAGGTTATGGTCTCACCCAACGCCACAAATTGAATTAAATTGGTTTGTAGTACATGTACATAAAGCTTACTTTTTGAAATAGCTCGATGTGAACAAAAACTGTAGTATCGCATACAACATTAATACTGGGAAGAGATGGAATGCCCCAAAAAGAGTGGACTATTAGGGCTGCTTATAACCCTGTGTACAGTTAAAGACTGTGACATTGATAGAGCGTTTAGGGGTGGGCAGTATTAACTGACTAACAAGAATGTTCTTATCTTTGGTTACACCGGAGATATATAGTATGTAGTGTACACTAGGCCTATACCCCAGATTACGTTGTTCGGGCATGCAGTGTTAGAAAAATTAATAAACCTCTGTTAGATTATAAAGTGTTGCTTTAAAAATAAGAAACAGCATTAGCAAACAGCAACTTAAATCTGATCGATGTAAATGCTATTAATACCAATAAAATTCTGTTTTAATGCTTGTCAATCCTACAAAGAAACGGTTTCAGAAGGCGAACTGCTGAAGGGGGCGAGGGGTGCTTTCACCTTTACAAAGGCTGATGTCCGCTATGGTACCCTCCTGGTGCTTCTCATCTTAACACGAAATCAGTCTGCCTCACTGGAGAATTAATCTATAGCTATTTATACAGTTTTAGATTAATTATTTAATTTAATTTAATTTGATTTAATTTGATCGGGATGATTGACCATGTGATCTATACTGTATACCATACTACTGCAAGTGTAAACCATTATAGTGTGAAACGCTGCAAGGACGCCTAGCGTTAGTGCACAATATACAACAACTATGACTATGTCTATTATTTGGTGCTCCTGTCGTGTGACCAGAAACAGCCGGTATATGGATAAAGCTCCTAGACAGATTACATGTGATAAAAATGGTCCGACATAACGAATGGTACAGGGGTTTCTCACGACTTTAAACGTCTGGATGTAGATATCGCGTCAACTACTAAGAAAAGGCACGAAGGATCACTGTCTCTCTTCATCTGGAGTCTTTTAAGAAAATTGATTGTCTCAACTTTCATTTACAGATCCCGAACAAGATCCGGCTAGCTGGATCAGTCAGAAGTATAAACTCGGCCTAGATTTCCCAAATGTAAGTAAAATAAATCTGTAGGCCTATACATGTAGTAAACGTTGTATGCTATTGCGTTAAGAGCCGGCGATTTTCCTAAGAATGATATTCTTCTTTGAAAGGATTGGTAGATTACATAGCTAGATGGAAACTGACTCTGGTTCATAGCCATACAACATGACAACATACATATATAGGCCTACTTCTACAGTACATTGAGAGAAACTAAAAATAGAACACGAACAAAATCGAAAGCTTTTATGACAACGGTTAAAGAAATGACCAGTTATTAAAAAGTTCTGGCTTAATAGAAAGACAAAACTCAAAAGTTGACAGAATGTACGAGAGAATATACGAGAACTAATAACCGTGAAGATCAGAATAGCAATGATGGACGAACGAATAACTGTGAAGATCAGAATAGTAAGGAACGAACGAATAACTGAAGATCAGAAATGAACGGACGAATAACTGTGAAGATCAGAGTAGAAATGAATGAACGAATAACTGTGAAGATCAGAATAGGAATGAACGAACGAATAACTGTAAAGATCAGAATAGAAATGAACAAACGAATAACTGTGGAGATCAGAATAGAAATGAACGAACGAATAACCGTGAATATCAGAATAGAAATGAACGGACGAATAACCGTGAAGATCAGAATAGGAATGACCGAACAAATTACCGTGAAGATCGGAATAGTAATGAACGGACGAATAACTGTACAGATCAGAATAGAAATGAACGAACGAATAACTGTGAAGATCAGAATAGGAATGAACGGACTAATAACTTTGAAGATCAGAATAGAAATGAACGGACGAATAACTGTGAAGATCAGAATAGAAATGACCGGACGAATAACTGTGGAGATCAGAATAGAAATGAACGGACGAATAACTGTGAAGATCAGAATAGAAATGAACGAACGAATAACTGTGAAGATCAGAATAGAAATGAACGGATGAATAACCGTGAAGATCAGAATAAGACTGAACAAACGAATAACTATGAAGATCAGAATAGAAATGAACGAACGAATAACTGTGGAGATCAGAACAGAAATGAACGAACAAATAACCGTAAAGATCAGAATAGTAATGAACGGAAGAATAACCGTGAAGATCAGAATAGTAATGAACGAACGAATAACTGTGAAGATCAGAATAGAAATGAACGAACGAATAACTTTGGAGATCAGAATAGAAATGAACGGACGAATAACTGTGGAGATCAGAATAGAAATGATTGGACGAATAACTGTGAAGATCAGAATAGAATTGAACGGACGAATAACAGTGAAGATCAGAATGGAAATGAACGGACGAATAACTGTGAAGTTCAGAATAGAAATGACCGGACGAATAACTGTGAAGTTCAGAATAGAAATGAACGGACGAATAACTGTGAAGATCAGAATTGAAATGACCAGACGAATAACTGTGAAGTTAGTTCTATGCGAAAATGTCCTACAGTAACAGTAATGTGATTTTATAGGACTTAACATGTTAAATTAAGGGTCAAATCGCATGGAACTAATTGTCCATAAGCATTCAAAGTAATAGCAGAGATTATTTGTTTATATTACGAAGAATATAATACCTGTTCAGACAGGCTAGAATTTCCTTCCTACTTATTTTATCCATAAATATGATTGAACATTATTATTCCAGAGATGTTAGATCATATTTGTTTTATTTCTTTACCTTCATCAATACAATGGAGCAGTAATAACTGTCTTATGCCATTTCCATGAATAACGGATGAAAAAGTCCTCGAAGGTTTTTGCTCCCGCCAGAAGTTGTATTAATTGCATTAAATTGTTAACATTTATACTTCTGGTGAAATATATTAAATGAAATAAAATAATGTGCAAAATCTCAATCAAATAAACAACAAAATAAATCAACAATAAAACGAAATATTTTTATTGTTTAAACAAATAAGTTGTTTGGTGGAATGCCAGATTAATTCTGTAACAAATAATGCTGGCATAGTAGACCATATTACTACCATCATCATTCCTGATGATGGTTTAATAAACCGAAATATAAAAACTTAAACATGCGTATTTTGTCGTTTCTCGGAGTTGTGACGTTGGTCTACTATGTCAAATTATTCAGTGGGAATCACAGTAAATAATCCTGGGCTTGATTGGTATCAGTGTTTAGGCCTACTCAGTTTTCTCATGTGAGTGTGATGGAAATGAAAAAGTGACCTGCTGTACG
>JAVFBX010209412.1:0-22011 GCA_034783855.1 Mopalia kennerleyi
GTGAACGCCATAAACAGATTAAGATTATGTTTTATTATAATTTGTTCAGTTGCCAGGTGAAAAAAAATGGCGCACATTACAGCACTTGTCTTACGTTTTCATGGCGGCATACAAGTTTGTCACAACCTCTCCTCTACGAAGAGGTGAGAATGTAGATGACACTTAGCATTAACATTCTCACCTCCTCTTAGAGGAGAGGCTTGTTCAACAATGAAAAAAACGTCTCCTCTATGAGTAGGTGAGAATGATAATGCTCACTGTCATTTACATTCTCACCTCCTCGTAGAGGAGACTATTTTTTTTATTAATGAAAGTAGTACAACATATGTTGTAATATGCGGCATTTTTCTTTTTTCAGATGGCAACTAAACAAAATTAACTTGTATGAAATTATCAAACATAATTTACAATTGTTTATGGCACTGATAATTGTTATATTCCTCTCTTTGACCTGAATTGTTCATTATTTCTTGTAGTTTTTACTTGTTTCTACTATGTCAAAGTTATTAATAGAAATTCAAATATGTAATTGGTCCGCATCCGTGTCTTAGCGTGTCTGCTTACTTATCCTACTTCGATGCACCGTCCACAGGTTTGAGTCGCGCGATGTTGTTCCGGCAATCACGGGGGTGGCTTTTACAAGGTTTCCTCTCGGTTTTCCATCAGTTTGAAGTGGAAAATCCGTCGTCGTATAAGTTTAACCCCAATCAAACAAAAAATCACGGGGGTGGCTTTTACAAGGTTTCCTCCCGGTTTTCACCATATTTAACCAAGCATCAGTGTGAAGTCGACATATGAACCCAATCAAACAAACAATAAAATATGTCATTTAAATTAAGAGCAGTTTAAACATATTAAATAAACGTGCATTAAATAAACATCTCGTTAAATCTCAACCGACCGTTAAAATACGTCTTGAGTTACTATATTGCCTTATAAATGGACATAACCATGCTTATATACAATGGTGTATTCAATGACACATAACTGAGATCTGATTGGAGTAGATAGATCTTTCTGAAGCATATTCAATACGTCCCTGGGCAATGTTTGTAATTTTAATTATTAACGGCACCATCATGGACGTAGCTGGCAGTAATTGTAAGTACGGCTCTCGTTGCGAAGGTTTTTCTAGTTCGTCTAACCAAGACATGCCCGACGTATTCTTATTACATCGCGATCACGCCTTAGGCAGTATAGCACATTCTATTCATACGGTAAGAGACAATGATTTGGTAATGCACTGTTCGTTATACAGGCCTTATCGATCATGTAAAAACTAAACTAGAACGCGGTTGCTGGTGTGTGGCTGAAAATTCAAGTGAAATGGAAGAGAACAAGATCATCAGAAAAATTAGTATTTCTGGTCGGTTAAAAAATATGCAAATACTCGTTTGAGATTTTTAATAACACTTTTAGGCAAATATTTGCATAACCGGCACAGAAATAAAATAAAACTAAGGTTTGGAATTCCCTGCGTTTTATATTACACTGATATGAAAATGGCAATGCTAGAGATTATGACGTCACAGAAACAGTCTCTCGTGTTCTAAGTTCATGTTTCAAACAGCTTAACTGTAATTGGAATATCTCAGCGAAAATTAAATTCAAATACAATGACGTTTGAAACTGACCAATAATATGACAGGGTTTTAAAAATATTGCCCATCTCTTAAATTCCTTCATCTCTTCTTGGAAGTCTCTCATCGGCGAATAAGTACACATCTATAACATACCAACACCCTATCAATATTCTGTACGTTCATCAAGCTCTACGAGACGTAAGGTATAATTATACATTAATTCCGAATGAGTGCAAACGTCATCTAGTGCCTTTGCATTCAGTGTTGTGTCACATTAATTAAATAATTAATTAATTGAGCATTAAATCCGCTTTGTCAAAACAACATGATTGGCCAGTGATAATCTTAAAAGATTCACAAATAATATATTCACGAATTCGTGCAAAACAATACTAATCGATATAATCCTTGCTGTGCTTATAACGCTCCTATTCAAGATATTTTTTTTTTGATTGGGGTTTAACACCGTACCCAAGCTATTTCAAGTGAAGGTAACCAACCCGAACACCACTGGCAACACACAAGACAACACGGGACAATCACAAGACTTTATAACATGACACCACGAAGTCAAGTCAAAAGCTGGTAATGAAATGGTTGTTGGTGCTAGTGAAAGCCAAGTATACTCATAATTATAATGAACACGTTTACAAGCACACACAGGCTGCTTTTCCTGATCGAATCCGTGAAGTAGCGCACAGTGCATGCTTGGTAGACATTTGACCATATGATACACGGAAGGAAAGACTGATGGCTGACGCGGAACCGCCTGCTTGCTGTCGAGCTCAATTTCTCGTTGCAGCCAGAAACTTGGTCCTAAGTAGATTGCCTTGCTGGCGTGACCCCCAATGGATGTGACACTGATGGATGTCCGTTAGTTGCAATTTAGTTTATTTCTTAGGTGTCTAACCTAGTTAGGTGACTCCATGGCTATAGCATTAGAATATTAGAACATTTAACACGGATTATTTAAATAAAAAATAATAAACAACTTTCAATATATATGGCCCATAGCTGATTTAGCAATGGCGGGTGTATGGCAAGCATATCGATTTGATTCGACCAAGTTTGTTTATTTGATTGATTCTGGTTTAATGTCGTACACATTGGTATTTATGCTATATACAACGCCGGATAGTTGGTTTAAACATATTTTATTTAAAGGAAACACATTAAGCCATTGACTTATCCCGTGTCTCCTTAATAAAACAACAGTTACAATAAATACATACAATAGTTTACATTGAAATAATGAAGGTGCTGTGCCGTACATATATACAGTGTGTACGTACTTTATCGATCGATTCTAAGCATTTATATGTATAACATGTTTGCATTACAATTGTTCTTAAATGCTATGCCCCAATCAGAACTTATAGAATTAGTGTTCGCTTTATAGACAGGATTAATACCGGTTTGGGTAAAGTTGGTGTACGTTGTCTATTCTATATTTGAAAAAAGAAATCGAAAAAAGATACACCTCACAATAAATTAGCCTGCTTTCGGGTGAGAAAAATGCAGTTGTGTATTTATTCGACATTTGCGCGAGCTGGGCTTTTGACAGAGATTATTCGACAAGGGCCGGTCCATTAAGTTATGAATTTTGTGTTTCTTAAAATCACACAAACCTAATGCCACAACCTCTATATTCTATCTACTTTAAGCTGGAACAGTAGAGACGAATATTCAAGTTCGTCTTGTGGGCAGAGGGTCGGCAAACTATGGCAGGGTGGAGGTATTTTATAACAACACGTGGGGGACAGTATGTGACGATAACTGGGTTACAAACAACGCCAAAGTCGTGTGTCGTATGCTTAACCTGCCAAGGTAATTCCAGGACTATCAACCAACCATTGTAAAATTTGATTTAATTTGTTTTGCTATTATTAGTACAAGTAGGATTGTCCTTCTTTCGTTGTTTCTTTGCTATTATTAGCTCAAATAGGTTTGTCTTTAATTTTATTTTTGCTATGATTAATATAAGTAGAATTGTCATTTCGTTTTTTGTTGTTGCTGTTACACTTCAAAAATATTTATTTACATCTAAAGTAAAAAGTTAAGGAATATTCCTCGAATAAAGCACCAGCGGAATTTTCCATAAATTTCAAGGAATACGACATGGAATTTGTGTCAGGGGCAAGAATTATTTCAAACATATAGATGGTTTATTCTTATTCTTATTTTCTCTTGCTCTTATTAGTACAAGTAGGTTTGTCCTTTTATTTTGTGTTGCTATTATTAGTACAAGTAGGTTTGTCCTTTTATTTTTGCTCTTAGTAGTACAAATAGGTATGTCCTTTTATTTTTTGTTGCTATTATTAGTACAAGTAGGTTTGTCCTTTTATTTTTGCTCTTAGTAGTACAAGTAGGTATGTCCTTTATTTTTTGTTGCTATTATTAGTACAAGTAGGTTTGTCCTTTTTTTTTGCTCTTAGTAGTACAAGTAGGTATGTCCTTTATTTTTGATGCTATTATTAGTACAAGTAGGTTTGTCCTTTGATTTTTTCTTGCTCTTATTAGTACATGTAACTTTGTCCTTTTATTTTGTGGTTGCTCTTAGTAGTACAAGTAGGTGTGTCCTTTTATTTGTTGCTGCTATTATTAGTACAAGTAGGTTGTCCTTTTATTTTTTTCTTGCTCTTATTAGTACAAGTAGGTTTGTCCTTTCATTTTTATTTTTTGCCCTTATTAGCACATTTAGGGTTGTCCTTTTATTTTTTCTTGCTGTTACTAGTATTAGTAGGCTTGTTCTTTTATTTGTTGTTTCAGTAATTGATACAAGTAGACTTGTTCTTTCATTTTTTGTTGCTTTTATTAATAAAAATACGGTTGTCATTTCGTTTATACTTGCTATTTTTTGTTTAAACTTGGTTTGTCCTTCTTTTTTTGTTCCTCGTATTAATACAAGTAGATTTGTTCTTTTATTTTGTGTTGCTTTTATCAGCACAAGTATGTTTTTCCGTACAGCACAATATTGCAAGATATATTTCCCATAAATAGCTCTTGTTTATTTTAGAGTTGCTAGTGTAAACATGTAAGTGCTGTATAGTGGTGATTGCTTCTATATATTGCAGCGAAGGAGCTTCTGCTGTCACACGTGGATTTTATGGACGAGGCAGTGGGCAAATTTGGTTAGATGATGTGTCTTGTACCGGGTCGGAAACAAGCCTCACGGAATGTCGTCATTCAGCTTGGGGAAGAACAAACTGTGGCCATTCAGAAGACGCTGGAGTACGCTGTACTGGGGGGAGTAAGTTATGTGTGTGTGTTTTGGTCCTTAAAAAAATGTGCTTTATTCTATGCTATTTATCAAGCATAACCCAACAAGCATGGAATATTCGACTGTCTTTATTTTGATATCGAGTCAACAAGTGAAGGTTCATAAGTACACGTTTCCGAATAGTATTATTTCCAGAGCGCACAATCATGAGGTCGGTTGAAAGTCTTGGAAATAGAGCGTTTTTCCTATTCTTCGCTGACATATGCTAGAATTTAATTACAGTTAACTATATTTACTTTCGCTGAACGGCCTAGTGCCCGAGGTAATGTCTTGCTGGACTGCTTGGACTCAAAATGAACCAAAAGTTAAGTATCCAAGCTATACGTTGGTGACAAAAATAATTCGAAACTCTAATTACAAACAGTTCAATTGCAGCCTATAATTGAGTTTTCCCATGATCATATATTCATATTCATTATAAAATGGCTGCATCTGTCTATAGACACTAGTCACGCTAGTAACGTCACTTGCTATCGCTGAGCTGTATGTGCTAATAAATGTTACATGTTTGAATCCCAATTTCTCCATAAGTTCGTCGATTTTTTTAATGAAACAAATTGAAAATCGTCCAATGGACATTTAATTATATTGATAAGTTTCATAGGTATCAATCATTTAGGAAGACCTTTAAAGCGACAACTGAATGCGAAGACGGTGAATTACATGTTTGGTCTGCACAAGTAACTGTAGGCCTGCTATCCAAGACACCGATTTCTCACGCCATCTACAGCAACGAGTCTCGAACTGGGGAGAAAGGGGATGGCGCATGAGAAACGCAGGGTGTATTTTACGACGTCTCAAAGAATACACGTGTGTAATGTACTTAGATTGCGCCATCATAAAATAATATTATGTCAACTCTCAGATTGCCTCCCTTGGTACATTCCGAGATTCCCATCTTTTTAGGTCTTCCTTTGAAGGTGGTGTTATGTTTTATGTCAGATGTTTACATTAAGTTTAACGCTATACTTCCGGTCAGAGTAAGGGTTTGGTTCAATATCAACCCTTACCCAGAGAAAAAATTGTGATTTTTCTTACATGACGGAAATGCATCCTTATTGGCTTCAGATATATCTAGTTGTATTAATGTTATATTTTTCAGCAGCCACTACGAAGTTACCAATGCGCCTTGTTGGAATGACGCGATGGGAGGGACGAGTTGAAGTTTTCTACAACAACCAGTGGGGAACGGTCTGTGATGATAGTTTTTCTACGATCGATGCCCAAGTGGTGTGTCGTCAACTTGGCTTCCCAACGTAAGTTTAATAGAGAAGAGTAATGCAAAATAAAAGGCTTCTGTATTATAATCGTCTATTGATTCAGAATACTGATTGTTTTATTTTCAGAATTATAATGATCAACACTAAGAATAGCGGTGGAAACTGTCTCACAGGGACAATGACTAATACCCAAGTTAATGTCCCAAGGCGAGTTAGAATTGCAAAGGTTTCTGATTCAGTACTAGTACTTCAGATAGTTCGTGCCTTGTTCTTTCTCCTTATCATAAAGCATAAATCTGAAAGCTATCGAAACCACGATCTGACTTATTATTGAATTTAATTTAGTTGAATTATTAATAAACAGAGGCTGAAAATGGACGATTGCATTAAATACTCCAAAAACTGATTCAACCCTATTATCAGGGATGATACAAACTCGAGTTCTAGTTCCTTTCTAGTCAAAGGAATGTGTCCAATAAACACTGGGGAGGTATGCTTACCACACAAGCGAATTATAACAAACCTATGTCTCAACATATATCTGTTACACACCAACGTATATCTATGTGCTGGCGGTTGAAACGTGTTCCTGTTGGTCTAGAAACTACGAATAATAGTACTTGCCTACCCGTCTATCACCAAAATATGCTGACAGTCTGAGAAAATCTAACTGAAGATCTCATCAAGACGTTGATTCTTTTTGAGACCGACTGTCTTCTGACTGAGACTTTGTGGGGAATTTTGTTACATGGGGAAGATGGCTGTGTTTAGCTTCAACAGCGACGGAGCATACCAATTTTATATCAGCTGAACAAAATTTTAATCGACAACGTAAATCCGGATTTAAAAAATGAAATATATTGTATTTTCGTTATTTTGGGATAACACTTTCTTAGTTTGAACAGATTCTAGTTCAGAAATTCCCGGACGGATTTCAATTACCTGCACAATTTTCTGAACTAGAATCTGTTCAAACTAAGAAAGTGTTATCTCAAAATAACGAAAATGCTGTTAATCTTCACTTTCTTAAAAGCACACATATTATTCAGCCAATATATTGTTGCATAGACTCCCTATTCCCAGCTCCACACACACACGCACACGCAACAGTTGTGGCTCCGCTCTTTGTGATCGTCCTTACTATTGACAGCATCCCACAGCTTCACCATACAACAAGAAACTATGTATTGTATGGTCGGTCTGATTCATTTATCGTCATCAACGAAAAATTGTTATTTATGTTTGTGACTTGTGATTTTGCCCACATACTTTCATACCTATGTAGCTTATTACTTGACCCTTGGACAGTAAAGCCCATCATCAGGACACTTGTTTGGTTACATTCCCTGACAATAAGGCTTTATATCGGTAGTAAAGCCTATCATCAGGACACTTGTTTGCTTACATTCCCTGACAATAAGGCTATATATCGGTAGTAAAGCCTTTCACCCGGAAACGTGTAATACATTCCCGGACAATAAGGCTGTATATCGGTAGTAAAGCCTATCATCAGGACACTTGTTTGCTTACATTCCCTGACCATTAGGCTATATATCGGTAGTAAAGCCTTTCACCAGGAAAAGTGTAATATATTCCCGGACAATAAGGCTGCATATCGGTAGTAAAACCTATCATCGGGACACTTGTTGGCTTACATTCCCTGACAATAAGGCTATATATCGGTTGTAAAGCCTATCATCAGGACACTTGCTTGCTTACATTCCCTGACAATAAGGCTATATATCGGTAGTAAAGCCTATCACCAGGACATGCGTTGTCTTACATTCCCTGACAATAAGGCTATATATCGGTAGTTAAGCCTATCGGCAAGACACGCGTTGTCTTACATTCCCTGACATTAAGGCTATATATCGGTAGTAAAGCCTATCAACAGGACATGCGTTGTCTTGTAACATTCCCTGACAATAAGGCTTTATATCGGTAGTAAAGCCTATCTGCAAGATACGCGTTGTCTTACATTCCCTGACAATAAGGCTATATATGGGTAGTGAAGCCTATCATCAGGACACGCGTTGTCTTACATTCCCTGACAATAATGTTATGTATCATTAGTATTTATGCTAACGTAAAGAATGTGGCATAATATATCAGTTTGACTGGGTATATGCAGGGCTGTGAATATACATAGGAGTCACGTGGGATTCGACCTCCGATCTCTCCCTACTGTTTAATTATAGCTTAACCTGGACATGAATACGTCAGCCAATGTTCAGACCTATATAACCATATTATATCAATTATTTTAAGACAACTATTTATAAAATCATTATTTATAAAATATATACATGTTTATCGTAAATAGTTATGGTTTAAGTATTATTTATAATGGTTTTAGGTGTACAAGTTATACAAATCAAGTCTATATAAAACATTACGCTTGTTATCACCGAAACAGTTGTATAGATTCAGATTCATTTTTATTGACTCAAAAGCTTTACAGCGTGGAGTACAAACATATATTTTTTAACAGAAAACATGGCCTTTCACTGATGCGTTGTTAATTATAATTACTCAAACCGTATCTTATAAATTGGACAAGCTTTATAATAACAGTCTTGTTCCAGCCAGAAATCATTTTTAAATAGTCTATACAAATAACATTTAGAGCTGTCTGTACATTGTACACGCCATTGCTGTATGTACTGGTCTTGTAAAGTCCGTTTTACAGCAGTTGTTACCCACTTTCTACTAAACTGTTCCCGAACGTACCAGACATTTGGCAGTTGTATTGTTGGAAAGCAAATCTAAGTAGTCACGAGGTACTTTCATTTGTTTGCCAGAGCTGGAGCAATTGCCAGAGGGAATGCCCATTTTGGTAGTGGCACCGGTACAATAGTATATGACAATGTGGCCTGTCTCGGCACAGAACTTTCCATTGACCAGTGCCGGCATAATGCTGTGGGTGTACACAACTGTCGCCACACCGAAGACGTGGGCGTGGCCTGCCCAGCAGGTCAGTAACATATATTGTCTACAACATACGAGGCCTTATATGCAACCAGTTTTAGAAATACCTTTACATCCGGGATCAGGCTATAGCTTGGGACCCTTCACATGGCAAAGTCCCGCACCCATCAGTTTCTCCGTTGTAGCCAAATACATTGTTTACAATAACCTGGTTAATGGGAGTAATTACCTCTGTGTTGCCAAGTAGTATTATTAGTAATGCTCCCTGACAGAACAAATGTTTGTTTTCTCTGTATGGGTTTGATGATACTTGTTAGCCATTGTCGCTGCACATTTTTAGATAGCCGGGTCATCGCCTCGAGAGACTGTGACAAATGCTATCATTTATCAGGAAATTCTTTGGCAAAAGTAAACGCGTTGTCATCACCTGCTGTTTCTTCGTCAAAAAATCATGGTTCTCCACCGCATCAGCAGTGGTGGGGAGTGGCAACTGTGACTCCGATGGCGAAAGAAGCTTTTCTTGTGGTCTCTTAGCACTGAGAGCGATCCAGCGAACCAGATTGATTGATTGGGCTTTAACGCAATACTTAAAAAGTTATTTTACCTCACATAACAGCGTGTCATCCCAGAGGGTAAATGGAAACACCATCGAGGCCACTGGCAACATATACAAAACGGGACAAATACAGGACAATTATAGATCACAACACAAATACATCACAAGCGGATCGACTGAATCCCCTTAGCTCTTAGAACACCAGGGCAACAGGAAGCTCCCTCCAACCTCCCGCCCATAAAAACATCGCATCTTAATCGCCTTATGTGTGCATAACCATTTTCTCTCCCAATTTTTCAGCTCAAAATACAAGTCAGGTGATACGCCTTGTTAATGGTCCAACGCCCAATCAAGGTCGCGTGGAAGTCCAAATTAACGGAATCTGGGGAACGGTGTGCGACGATCTGTTTGACTCTCGTGATGGCGGTGTCGTGTGTGCACAGCTTGGATACGAAAGGTTTGTGAATCGCTCTAAGTCTATAAATCTTTCACGTAATTATCTTTCCCATAATTGGCGTGTGAGACTCTACGTAAAACTCTCCAACTGAACATTTGTGGTAGAGAATATTACCTGCAACAGATAGGAAGCAATGCTTTGTTATTCAGCCACAGTTCAAATTCGGAAAGAAATACTTGGATGAATTAAGCAGATTTGATCATCTGAACATTATTATATCTTCTTTCTGATAATTGTTTGTTTGAGAACCAAATTTCCTATTAATTGATCAAGAAATTATTATCCATTTCTTTTCTAACTACATGTATAAAGCGTTGTACAACAATTGGATTCCGGCCTATCTAACCCTATGGTAAAATTGTAAGGATCCAATAGTTAAGTATTACACTGCAAATACTAATCATATACTTTATGTTTACATCAGGTCTGGGGTAATTATTAAGCCAGCCGGATTTTTTGGGCGTGGATCGGGGACAATTTATCTGGATGATTTGGGCTGCCGGGGTACAGAAACAAATCTGTTGGAATGTACCAGTAAAGCCGTTGGCCATTCGAACTGTAATCATAATGAAGATGTTGGAGTTATCTGCCCTTCTGGTGAGTAATGATAACTGGTGAAATATTCAGGTGTTCAGTAGGATTCTGATTTTCTCCACCTTAATTGTCTTTTAAAATTACATGTAAGGAAAAATGTAGATCTGCTGAATATCAACCAGATTATTTATGTGGTGAGATGCCTTTTGAGATCTGCGGAATATGGCATTGTATTATTTATATGTAAATGGTATTTTGTACTCAGTTCTATATGTATATAAAATGTCTCTAGGTAAATGGAGTTTGGGTAAGGCCTAATTATAAAACTGATTTTGTCTGTAGATAAGTTGTTCTAATGAGATGCGTTTATTATAAACTTTGTTTTGTCTGTCCGCAAATGAATTTACGATATCATTTTTTTGACAATTTGATTTGTAGATTAATGTCAATGCTTTTACGAAATCGTTTTTTGAGAATATGATTTGTAGATTCATATTAATGAGTTTATAAGATCATTTTGAGACAATATGATTTTTAGATTCATATTAATGAGTTTACGAGATCATTTTGACACAATATGATTTGTAGATTCATATTAATGAGTTTACGAGATCATTTTGACACAATATGATTTGTAGATTCATATTAATGAGTTTACCAGATCATTTTGAGACAATATGATTTGTAGATTCATATTAATGAGTTTACCAGATCATTTTGTCACAATATGATTTGTAGATTCATATTAATGAGTTTACCAGATCATTTTGAGACAATATGATTTGTAGATTAATGTAAATGATTCTGCGAGATCATTTTGAGACAATACGATTTGTAAAGTTATGTAAATGATTTTACAAAATCATTTGGAGACAATATGGTTTGAAGATCGGTTCTGTGCGGCAATGATATTCTACTTGAGTAAATGGTCTTCCGATATCAGTTCACAATTAGCACGATTTTCTGGACTGGTAATGTTAACACTTGTGATCATTTTAGTGCGAACATGATATTCTATGGAGGGTAAATGATCTGTTAAGACCAGCCCAAATGACCCTGGAAGCCTGGTCAATCACCTCACGCGACTGGTTCAATACAACTTTTTTTTTAATGTAGGTAAACGATTTCAAGAGATCAGTTTAAATCGAATCGGTTTCATTTCGTTATGTACCGGATTAACTGGGTGCGCAATCTCTCTTTTAAGATCTATTAAACAATACATTTTATTTTATGTGTAAGGCTCATGTACCTAATAATTGTTAAACAAACGACAGTCTTATGGAATTTAGAAAGTAAATACCAGATGTTCTGAAATTGTATATGTAGTTATGGTTGCTTTTTTTGTTCAGATTCTGTAACTGTGCGATTGATGAACGGGCCGTCACAGAAAGAAGGACGTGTGGAGGTGAGGGTTAACGGGACATGGGGAACTGTTTGTGATGATCAATTCTCCATCAACGACGCAAAAGTCATCTGTAGGATGCTGGGTATCTCTGTGTAAGTATTATGCCAACGAATACATTTAGAGCCCTTCGGGGAACTGGTTTGATAACTGCAACCATAGGCCTACGTCGAATGAAAGAAACGGCAAACTGTTATCACCATATATTAGATTATGGTTGCTGCTTGGTCCATATCAGGGCTATTAATAAAGAACAATGAAGGAAAATAAAAACGATAGATAAAGGTTTCTGACGAAGAGCTTTTGTATTACTAAAATGTCATTTGAGTGTGTTAGCTTAAACACAATTACGACCATCATTTAACTGACATTAATAAATCAATTAAAATAAGAAAACTGTATTTTATTTTTTATTATTGATTCAAGCTAAAAAAAACACTTTATGACAGAACTTTTAAGTAATTTATGTAGAAGCGTCATGATTGCTTTAGACGGAAATTAACTGACCAAACATTCAGTACAACCCCGAATACTTAACGTGAGTGGTGGACTGTTGAAGAATCATGTTTGACTTAGTTATGTGTGTGACGTTATAACCGTAGATCTTCACAACATTTTTACACCCATAATGCAGATGGTTTCAAAACATAAATTAATTTTATATAAAGACATATTCAGAACTCACAATAACGATTTAGGTGTGTTTTTATGTATTCTGTAACTTGTGGCATGATTTACTTTCTTCACTCCTAATCGACCCAAGTAAACATCAGCACTTTGTCAGTTGCTTCATTGTGTTTATTCTGCTCTTTAGGTATACATATTGTTCTCTCTCGTGTTAAGAGTCAACCTTTAAAATGAATAGCACTGCATTTAACTGTGATTCATTGGACAGAAAAAGGTTGAATTGTTTTGTTATTCTGTTTGAATCCACGGAAAGAATTTGTTTTAGTTATGCAGCGGATTATATTAAACGTTCTTGAATAATAACTACGGGTGGTTGGAGGGAGGTTCCTGACGCCATGGTACTCTTAAAGCTAAAGGTGAACAGAAAGCAGATATGTATGAGATACCTTCGCATTGCGTTCTGTATTTGTCCTGTCAAGTCTTAGTGGCGCCAAGGGTGCCTCTCCTTCAACCATTGGGCTGTGAAATAACCTTTAGTATGACATTCAACCTCAATCAAACAAACAAATGAATAATGCACTTCCGGGAACAGTACTGATGCAAAAAAGATGTTTTGATGTTCCAGTGTGATGTCTATGGCTTCCCAATTCACGATACTCTCATCGCAAGCTCATTTATAGCACAGCATATTTGCTCCTGTGTGACTTCGTAAGTTAAGGGAAATATAATAGACAACAGAGCTGCGGTGTACGTCAATATTTACAATAAACCCTTAATATCCTCATGTTTCTGTTACTTAGCCAAAACCCCAGCTATCGGAGTAGAGGTTTCTATGGCATGGGAACTGGAACTATTTGGATTGACGATTTAGTCTGTACAGGCTCCGAGACCACAATCATGTCTTGTTCCAAGTCTGCACTAGGACACACCAATTGTCGGCACTCCGAAGACGTTGGTGTGAGTTGTGTAAACAGTAAGTAGTGCAGGAACATTTGAAGTTAAGAGTTTCCAGAGATAAAGTGGTGGCAGTATAAATTCAGGGCTTAAAGTGAAAGACATCTGTTTTTCGACCTAAACTTATTATTTTATTTCATATTTTCAAAGACAAACATCTGTATTGAACTCATATTCGAGAAAGTACCGTTAATTAGTCAATTTAACAGGCGACAGTGACGCCATTGTTCGAAGACATGGTCGGTCACCAGTGTGACCGTTTGCTTATGTATGTTTTGGAAGGCAACTATAACAACACGGCGAGAAAGCTTGGTCATCCAAGCTCAAAGTTAATCGGTTTTATACTTATCAAAATAGCTCCTTAAGTAACACATACATTTAGCATGATTTCAGCTTGTATGCGGTTTTAACAAATTTGGTTTAAAGCAGGTCGATAAGTACAAGTGGCTGTTTGGTGTTGTTGTCTCGCCTGGGGACAACCACGACTAGATAATATAACTACCGTGATTTGGAACAATGATGTCGGTTCCGCTTTTTAAATTAATTAATTAATTAACGGCTATTCCTAAATCGAATGCAAGTGCAATACAGATGGTTGTCTTTAAAAATATGCAATAAAAATAACAAGTTTAGGTCGAAAAACAGTTGCCTTTCCCTTTAAAACCTTACCCATCCACAACATGTATGTCCAAAAATGACATTGTTAGAAAAACAAGTCAAACAGTTCAACCTTGGCTTTAAAATAATTATACCAAGTATGAAAGTCCTATTTTAGAGTTTTGTTACAACACTTTATCAAAGTACCGCCCAAAATAGGTCATGGGCAAGTCTGGCTGTTGGCAAAACAAATTAATGTACCAAGCAAATCAAATCCATTTTTCGAATTAATTTGCGAAAAAAGTATTTGATAAGAAAATATATCGTTAACTAGTAGCGTATGCATTGTCGTTAATTTTATAAGCCTAGATACATTATCATTTCACGAGCTTGGTGTCTCATTTAATGCATAACGTGTGTATTAACCGTTAAATTGACATGCGTGGCGAGACATTTATTGTGCCAACTGACCGGTCAATGATTTCGTTTGATGTTTCCATTCATTTTTCAGGCATTTCAACAACCAGGCGAACTTCGTTAGCAACGACTCCTCCACCTACACCTGTACCCACCTCTGCCTTTGTACGCTTGGTAGGGGGTTCGACTCCGTATCAAGGCCGGGTGGAGATCTGGAAATCTAATGCATTTGGTACGGTTTGTGATCACATGTGGTCGGACGCCGACGCCGGTGTGGTCTGCGGCATGTTGGGATATAGCAGGTATAGTGAAATGGGTTTCGTTGGTTGATTTTATATTTTAATGGGGAATGCAAGTAAAATTGGTTTCAAAACAAATAAGCTTTAATTGTTCAGTTATTCAACACCAGAATGTTTAATATTTATTTTTGGAAATAATTCAACAAGTATCATATTAAAGGGTATTATATGAGATTATTCTGGTAAACATTTTTAATCGGTGCTGCTCCTTTGAAGGCAGGAAGCTTATTTTGTCTACACAGCTGTAGATATGACTCCTAATAGAGACAGCGTAATAGTTAGGGCTTACTCTGTACCGTAGTATATAGTTATTATATTTATTACATCATGCTAGACAGTCCTAATGCCGAAATACCATTTCGAGAGTTATGTTATCCGTATTTCTGGGCGACCATTTAACAGCAACAGACCAAACCAGTGTTGAGGCGTTGACTCTTTATCTCAAATATGTGTCACTACAACGACAAAATAAGCATATTATTTACCATGCATTGACACGGAGACGGAGACGTCCAACGTGTTATAGGAAGTCAGTGAGATGACTCGGCCGTTACTGTGTGGGATAACACGGCACGGACATGTAGATGAACCACTGCTTTTAACTAACTTGACGCGATAACACCTTGGCGACACCAAAAATGGCAATTCTGCAATCATATGAAGATGAGAAATGTTCACAGGGTTTAACGTTTCTGTGGGTATATCGCGGCTCTTCCTGATGCTTGTCGAATAAAGGAGATGGTTTCATTACCACTCACTGTCTAAACCGCTGCAATTTGTGTAAAACAACATCAAATTATTGGCATTTTTTGCTTCGAGGCGAATGCATTGTAACTTATTGTGGCTGTTAGGCTTTATCGTCTGGATTCATTGCATGGCTTTGACAAATGCTTTTTTAAAAAATTGAAAACAGACTGTGAATAGGAAGTAAAACATGCATAAACCGCATTCTCATTATACCAGCAAATAACTAAACACGTTATATACATGTCAGGAGTGGTGCCATTGCTAAGAAAGCGGCCACCTTCGGTCAAGGTACTGGGTCTATTTGGTTAGACATGGTTAACTGTGGAGGGACAGAGACGTACCTAGCACAGTGCCGGGCTAATTGGGCTGTCCATGCCTGTGGTCACCAGAATGACGCCGGAGTGCAATGCTCCTCAAGTAAGTCTCATGTCATTCGATTATCGTACTTTTTGAGCTCGTCATTTGATCGCTTACCTTCGCTGCTGTTTCCTCTGTGAGACTTGCCACAAATTCACAACATTATATCCACTTTTGAGATAAAAACAGAATAGTGGAAGAAACTTTAAACTCCGCCATATTATACAAGGTCAGTCCATGAATGTGCGCATCGATGATTCATTGGGCCTAATTGTAGAATAAGTCCGGCACTAAGTCTTGTAACATATCTTTGCAAAGACAACCACAAGTGTAGTTTAAGTTAGTTTTAGGGTAAGTTAGAGTTAGTTTTTTTAGTAAACCTTAAATGACATCTTACCGTCCCCATCTCTTAGAGTCATTGTATATGTTGATACATGACATATACAATAACCATAAGAAAAAGGAGAAGGTACAACGTGATTTAAGGCTAGGTTTGTTTTAGGGATGTGTGAGTAATACAAATGTTAGATTGTTTTGTTAATTGACGGACCAATTTTACAGTTGCTCCACTCATTGTACCAAAAGAAGCCAGCGTACATTATGTGAAAATAATGGGTTTAAACAGAGAGATAAGGCACCCGAGATTTGCCCCAGACCGTGGACACCTGGAACATGTAAATAAAGGACGCATCAATCAAATAAAATGAATTTTGAAAATTTCAGGTAAGCGGCCAGACAATTTCATTCTGGCTGTGAATAGCAATAAACCTTTCATTCGGATGGATCTTAACACCAAGAGTTATGTGACGATACCCCATGACGACCATCGAAATCCAGCCTTTGTTGACTATGATCCTATTGAAGCCAAACTTTATTGGGGGGATGCGGGTATTGATGAAATCCGAAGTTCAAATTTAGATGGCTCTTCCAGAAAAACTCTGGCTAAACTCGACACACGTGAGCCAATTAATTCTATCAAATTGTTTCAATAATAGTGCTGCTGTACATGGTAGCACAGTTCAATTGTTTTGCCCTGTATTACTTGTTAATTTAAATTATCGACTGATCTATTAAACATTAATGTATGATGTTCGCTACAGATAATACCCATTGCCAGGTTATGAAAATCAGGTAATCCTTGTTTATATGTCTACCTGGTAAATTGCTTGGTTTATACATATTTTACACACTTATTTGCAATTGCTCTTTTGTATTTACGTCGCTAGAGCTTATCTGTAGATTCCAAACGGTGTGTTCTGTTCATTACATTGTGTATACGTTCTTTGTATAAAGGATCTTCCATAGAAGGAGTGGCTGTGGATTCCATATCTAGGAACCTTTATTATGCTGACAGGGGTAGAAACCTTATCGGAATGATGTCACTGGATGGACAAGCCTTCACCACTCTTAGTATTTCAGGTCTTGATAAACCCAGAGGTGTAGCTGTTCATCCTACACAAAGGTAGGAGTTGCCAGCCAAGATCATAATCAATAACTCAACTCGGCGTTTCCCAATAATAATGTCACGATGTCAAGATCATGTTTCACAAAATGCATAATTTGGTGATTCTGTCAAAATCTTAATAAATGTTATAACTTTGTTCTGATTGGTAGAAATCAGGACACGTGGTTTTCAGCAAAACGTAACATTTCACTATTCCCCAATACCATGTTACAATACTAATGCAGCGTAAAACACAAATCCCAATTGGTAATGCTACGGGACATGTTGGGCTTAATATCCGGTTATTTGTGACTGGAATTTCGAATTGTTTGTCACACCATCGTGGAAAATTTATTTGGACCCCACTTCTAAGTTATCTCCTCTTCATTCAGAGACCGACCCTGTTTAGTGTAGATTAAGTCTATCTTACTTATATGTTTGCGACTGATGTAAAACGTATACAAAATACGTTTGATGGATTTCTGTCGATGCCGTTGTGCAACTAATTGGGTTACATTCTGAAACATAAAATATTTGTTAAGTATTTGATAACATACTTGTAAACGATCTCTGGAATGAGATAGAAACGTTGTGTTGAAATAAATCAAGAAGTTGTTATCTATACCAAGCTGTTCCTTACCCTATTTGATAACAGTTCAAAAAGCTGATATGTACTGTAGTCAAAATCGATATAGTATTATTGCAATTTGGTACCAATGCATAATGCAGATTGTTATAAGCACTCATTGTTGCCAACCGATCTAAGGTTTTTGCATCAATCATGCACTGTATTCCACTGTCTTATTCCAATATTGCAGATTTCTTTACTGGACAGAAAATGGCCGTAGACCGAAAATATCACGCAGTAGCCTGGACGGAACAAATCTACAAATTATTGTATCAAGCTCTTTAAGATATCCCAACGGGCTTGCCATTGGTTACGCGGGTGAGAAGTCATATGTTTCACCGGAGAACTAATTTAATTATTTAATCAAGCAAACAAGCTTTCATTGCAATCTGAATGGAACTTCATTGATACCTATAGTATTGAAGAAATGAAATATAAATCAAAGTCGGAGCAAACCAAATTTAACAATTGTTTAATACTACCCTGAAGCTAATAATACCAATTCACTGCACACCGGTTTGTACAAGTAGATATTTTTGACAGTGCAACTGCTAACAATTTTACGTGCTGTCCACTTTTTCTTTGTGTGCTATTTTTTAAAACTATATATTATTTAAAGAAACGGCGGAAACGTCGATAAATTGTATGTTTAAAAGCTCATTATTGGCAGCTATAGTAGATGCTGTAACATGTGTGCTGTATTTATTTATGTTATTCAGAAGGGAAAATTTACTGGTGTGATTCTGGTGTGAGGCGTATAGAGTCTGCTAATCTAGATGGCACCGGCCGTCATCTTATCTACAGTACAACCAGTCGAGGTTACTTTTTTGGAATAGCAGTGGACAGCCAATACATATACTATACAGCTACATATGTTTCGTGAGTCCTTTTAACCATTTATAAGACAAATGCCCATATTTATTACTCATAACCTTATTAAGGAGGTTCGTATTGTAGTGGTGCTCCTGTTGTGCTGCCTGCTGCAGTAGTTTTCCTGGTGTAAAGCGTTTCTGTTATTCGTGTATTGCCGTGGTGTTCCTCGTGTGTTGCAATAGTGTTCCTCGTGTATCACAGTGGTGTCCCTAGCGTGTTACAGTGGTATATTTTGTGTGTTACAGTGGTGTTCCTCGCGTGTTACAGTGGTATTTTTCGTGTGTTACAGTGGTGTTCCTCGTGTGTTACAGTGGTGTTCAATGTGCGTTGCAGTGATGTTCAATGTGTGTTGCAGTGATGTTCTTGATGTGTTGTAGTGGTGCCCATGGTGTGCTGCACTGTTGTTCATGTGGTGTGTTAGTGGTATTCCTTGTGTTTTGCACTGGCGTTCATCGTGTGTTGCACTGGCGTTCCTGATGTGGTGCAGTTGTGTTCATGGTGTGTTTTACCGGTGATAAATGTCTGTTTTAGTAGTGCTCCTGTGGCGGTGTTCATGTGGTGTTCCCCTGGAGTTGCAGTGGTGTTTCAGGTGTTGCAGTGGTTCTCTGTGTATGTTGTAGTGGTTCTCTTTTCATATTACAGGGGTGGTTCGTGTGTTGCAGTAATGTTCGTTGTGCGTTGCATTTTTCCAAACTATTCAAATTGTGTACGAGACTTGTTTATAAGATAACAAACATATAGCATTGTCGTCTGGTTAAAGTCAATTCCATTTAAAATGATGTCTGCCTAATTGTATATGTTTTTATTTACCACACCGCTGTCTGTATCACTCCTAACAGCGTAAGCCTAGCGTAAAATTGGAAAACGGGAATATTGCTTCCCTGTGTCTGTTTTTATTTATTTGGGGGGTGGTTCAATTTTTAGTGTTTGTTATTTTCTGCTCTGTAATTTATTTTGATTCCATTGCTATTATTGTAGAAATATTATGAGAATTCCCAAGACGGGAGGGACACCCGGAGCTTTAGCACCGGCCGTATTCAGTGGACTAAAAGCCTTAACTATACAGAAAAAAGGACTAGTACCAACTGGTAAGATAATTCAAAGACGATTTAGAGTAACGTAGCACTATCTCTTATACAAACTAAGATATGAATTTAACAAATTGTCATACTAACTGGGAATCCAAAGGCTAAAACCACCTATGTTTCAAATTAATTTGTATGCTTTTTTTTTCAATTACATTTGTTTAAGCTTCATAGATATATCACATAATTGTAAACATTTTGATCGGTCAAAGGATAGACTCCTTTTCCTCAACATAGTGTTCTGTTACCAGGAGATCTGTATATTTTGCACAGACGTTTATCTTTTAACTTCAATATGTTTAACGATATAATGGATTGTTTGTTGTCTTACCTATGTATGACGTAATCTGTATCCTGTGTTATAGGAACGAATGGCTGCTCACAGGGTAGAGGGGGATGTGCCTATCTGTGTGCCCCGACCAGTGCTACAGACAAAGTCTGTCTTTGTCCCGTTGGCCTCACTCTTCAGGCAGACGGTGTTTCCTGCAGTAAAAGTAACAAAATATATATTTTCTTTGTTTCTTGACTCAAACGAATATTGACGGGAAAAACTCTTAGCTCGAGGTTTTGATTTCTTTAATTCTTAACATCGTTTCTATGCAAACGTGTACAGGTAATTTATAGTTAGATATAAGAGTTGGCGAAAGTTTTGCCATGTAAGTACCAATGTAAGTACGCTTAGTTATAATATATATCTCTTTGAAATGAGTCAAAAATCAAACTCCATTTTTGTTCTCATGAACAGACGTTCCATGTCCTCCACTTGCCCGGCCAACATCACACGTCATCATTTCACCCTCAACCTGTTCTTCTAGACAATCGGCAATAGGTGCAGTCTGCAATGTCACGTGCTCAACGGGTTTTTCTCTGAACAGTCCCAACAAAGTCACGTGTCTTAGTAACGGCCAGTGGAGTAACTATGGAAACCAATTGGCGTGCGTTGGTAAGTATTTTTTGACGCTGAGGTGTGTAGTCTCGTAAACAATGCACATTTCCAGTAAAATCTTTTACTAGCATACACTAGAACCCGTCGATCAATTTTCTCAGATATTCTCAGTGACCTCTTTTTGTTAAATGTCTTAGTGGATAGCGAGTGCGCTTAGTAGTCGATGCCCGTTTACTGGATCGAATCCATCTGTCGACCATCAGCTAAATGAGTGAGTCAGACGGCGTGACTTTGACAATCGCGGAAGTGGTTTTTTACCAGATTTCCACCCGGTTTGATTAGGCAATGCATAGTGTTGTGGACAATCTGGTGTCATATAAGTGAAATACCATAGAGTACGACGTTAAAACTCCAAATAAAAAAGCAAACTAATCTTCAAAAATACATAGCCACTGACAGAAAAATATGGTTTTAAAATTGTTGCTTTTATAAAAAATAATATAACTTCTATGGGAGAACGAAATTTATCAGGTATTATTAGCGTTTGTCCCTTAATCTGCAGTATAACCTGTATCACCCATGTTAAAAGTACTGGATTGATCATACCTTTGCCAGAAAGCGACAATATTATTTCTGAAAGGGACGTCACTCTGCTGTTGTCACGTCAGAATTTCATAATCCTTATTATAACACAATTAATAACCTAAATCAAACGTCTAAGTGTATGCTGGAATCGCTCTGTAGTAAGTATTCTAACTAGCTAGTTCTCTTGAACAGTTTTAGTGACCTATAGTCATCTCAAAACAGGCAATTAACTTTTAGCGAAGCGTTCGTGTTGTTTACAGTAAAGAGCCGTCACAACAACACCAACAACATGTGTTTTCTGATGATTAAGTTTATTATGACATATTCCTTCATTACACGGGCGTATACGCCCAACATAAAGCCCAATTCACACCAGACGCGACCCGACTTTGCGTCGTTTGAGGACCGCCTTTCTTATATCGAATTAGCACTCTTACCAAACTTTTAAAACTTCCATCAGAGCACATTAAACGGGTTAAGGTAGGTCGGCCCCTTTGAGGTCAAAATTTGTCTGTTTTTTTTTTATTTGTTAATACGAAAATTCACATTATT